>CAUPSL010001433.1:0-121142 GCA_963514005.1 Raja brachyura
GCTATTGGCACAGAAACACTCTGGTTTCCCACATAATTTAGCCGTCACAAAATATACAGGTTGCAAGGAAATTTCTAAAGGCATTTTATGATAATAGTTGTTAAAACCGACTATACCCATCTGACAGGTTAAACATTACACTAACTGACAAGAGATGGTCAAAGGACATAACTGCAGCAAATGTACTTTGCAAATGGAAAGGATACTTAGAGATAATATATATAAGCATCTAGATAAACAGGGTCTGATCAAGAACAGTCAACATGGATTTGTGCCTGGAAGGTCATGTTTGACAAACCTTCTTGAATTTTTTGAAGAGGTTACTAGGGAAATTGATGAGGGTAAAGCAGTGGATGTTGTCTATATGGTTTTCAGTAAGGCCTTTGACAAGGTTCCCCATGGAAGGTTGGTTAAGAAGGTTCAATCTTTGGGTTTAATGGCGGAGTAGCAAGATGGATTCAACAGTGGCTGAATGGGAGATGCCAGAGAGTAATGGTGGATGGCTGTTTGTCAGGGTGGAAGCCAGTGACCAGTGGGGTGCCTCAGGGATCTGTGTTGGGTCCACTGTTGTTTGTCATGTACATCAATGATCTAGATGATGGGGTGGAAAATTGGATAAGTAAGTATGCAGATGATAATAAGATAGGTGGTGCTGTGGATAATGAAGTCGATTTTCAAAGTCTACAGAGAGATTTGGGCCATTTGGAAGAGTGGGCTGAAAGATGGCAGATGGAGTTTAATGCTGATAAGTGTGAGGTGCTACATCTTGGCAGGACAAATCAAAATAGGACGTACATGGTAACTGGTGGGGAATTGAGGAATGCTGTGGAACAGAGGGATATAGGAATAACTGTGCATAGTTCCCTGAAGGTGGAATCGCATGTAGATAGGGTGGTTAAAGAAAGCTTTTGGTGTGCTGGCCTTTATAAATCAGAGCATTGAATATAGGAGTAGGGAAGTAATGTTAAAATTGTACAAGGCATTGGTGAGACCAATTCTGGAGTATGGTGTACAATTTTGGTCGCCTAATTATAGGAAGGATGTCAACAAAATAGACAAAATTACCCAAAATAGGGTACAGAGGAGGTTTACTAGAATGTTGCTTGGGTTCCAGCAACTAAGTTACTGTGGCTGTGTGGAATGATCTTCCAGCAGAAGTGGTGGAGGCAGGATCGATTGTAACATTTAAAAGTAAAGTGGATAGGTATATGGATGGGAAGGGAATGGAGGGGTATGGTGTGAGTGCGGGTAGATGGGACTAGGGGAAAATAAATGTTCGGCACGGACTGGAAGGGCCGAGAGGGCCTGTTTCCGTGCTGGAATTGTTATATGGTTATATGTTTTAAGGTGTCTAGGACATACAACCACATCAAAGTTAACATAAACATCCATCACATTGGACTCCACATTCGGGACAGACAAACCATCCTCAGTCGGGGCAACCAAAGCTCCCCGCAGCTGACAATCAAAAGGGGATTGAAACTCCCGCGTTTGCGGCGGTTGAACCTCTCTCAGGGAGGTCCCAAGTCGGCCTCTTCATGCCGGGGACCATCGCAGGCTTCACGATGCGGAAGTCCACAGGCCCCACGGTTAGAGCTTCAATCCCTGGCAAAGGGATGGCAAGCTCCGCGATGTCAAAGTCAATATCCAATAGACAACAGGGGCAGGAGGAGGCCATTCAGCCCTTCCAGCCAGCACCACCATTCAATGTGATCATGGCTGATCCTCCAATCAGTACCCCGTTCCTGCCTTCTCCCCATATCCCCTGACTCCGCTATCTTTAAGAGCCCTATCTAGCTCTCTCTTGAAAGCATCCAGAGAACCGGCCTCCACCGCCCTCTGAGGCAGAGAATTCCACAGACTCGCCACTCTCTGTGAGGAAAAGTGTTTCCTCGTCTCCGTTCTAAATGGCTTACTCCTTATTCTTAAACTGTGTGTGGCCCCTGGTTCTGGACTCCCCCAACATCAGGAACATGTTTCCTGCCTCTAGCGTGTCCAAACCCTTAATAATCTTATATGTTTCAATAAGATCCCCTCTCATCCTTCTAAACTCCAGAGTGTACAAGCCCAGCTGCTCCATTCTCTCAGCATATGACAGTCCCGCCATCCCGGGAATTAACTGGCAACATAGCAGCAAAGAGGTCCTTGGCGTCAAGTTGGGAAAAGGGGAAGTACAACGTGATCTGGGGGTCCTTGTACATCAGTCTATGAAAGTAAGCATGCAGGTACAGCAGGCAGTGAAGAAAGCGAATGGCATGTTGGCCTTCATAACAAGAGGAGTTGAGTATAGGAGCAAAGAGGTCCTTCTGCAGTTGTACAGAGCCCTAGTGAGACCACACCTGGAGTATTGTGTGCAGTTTTGGTCCCCTAATTTGAGGAAGGACATTCTTGCTATTGAGGGAGTGCAGCGTAGGTTCACCAGGTTAATTCCCGGGATGGCGGGACTGTCATATGCTGAGAGAATGGAGCGGCTGGGCTTGTACATTGTCCATTGGATCAGGGCATGGATTTTCTATGTTTCTAACTCAAATTTCACTGCACCAAATTGTCCTTTCCACTCGTCTCTTAGATCACTTCCCCTCCTGGGATCAATAACATTCTATCGCATCGTATCGTTTGTGGATCAGGGTATGGATCAATGTGTGGAGTGCATTTTGGATCGGGGCACGGATCGGACTGTGGAGTGTAGTTGGTGGTGGAGACCGGAGCGGAGTAGGCACCGACGTGCGGATCGGAGTGTGCGATCTGGATCTGAATAGGGCCTGGAGGATGAAACTTAAACGTGGACCAGAGGCACTTCAGCCCATCTGGTCCATGCTGGCATCTCAGTACTTGTCGCAGGTGGTCTAAAAGGCTTTTGGCACATTCTCCTTCATCAGTTAGAGTATTGAGTACAGAAGTCGGGAGGTCACGTTGCAGCGCTGAATTCACCGCGGAGCGGGCGATGCCAACCTGGATCGCCGTTTGGAGGTCCGGAGCATTGGGCTGCTGCTCCAACATCGTGGAGCTTCCAACGCGGGCGGCGCTGACCGTCATCGCAGAGTCCTGGATCCCTTTGCCGAGGGCCGCCAGCGCTGCATCTCCACTGCGGACTCCGGGAGCCGCGGACTCCGGTAGGAGGGGGCCGACTCTGATGTCCAGGCTGCTGAGGGCGTCCCCCCAGCCCTGACGTTGGTCTTACATCGCCCCGGCGAGCGAGCCTGAACATCGGGCCGCCCCTAGCGGCAACTGCGGAGGGCTCGGGGAGGCCCCGACCACGGGGGAACAGTGGGGAACATTAGAGGAAGAGGATTGAAATTTGGTGCCTTCCCTCACAGTGGGAAACTTTGATCCTGCTGAGCGCGGATGTTTCATGTTGAATTCTATCGACTCTATTTTACTGTATGGCTGTATGGTGATCACATTTCACTGTGCCATCTGGCACATGCGACCAATAAATGTATCTTGTAACTTGTATTTTGTCCGCTCCACTGCAAAAACTCATCCAGGTATGTCTATTTTGAAGGAGTTCTCCTCTTCTCTCTGATGAGAGTTCTGCAATGCTCTCTCTCTCTCACTGCTCCCCCACTCCGCAAGCCAGCGCTATGAATACGGAGTAGGAAGAAACTGCAGATTCCCCTGCCCCCGCAGGTGATGCAACTCCTGTCCCCACACCTCCCCCCTCGACTCTGTCCGGGGACCCCGACAGTCCTTGCAGGTGAGGCAGAGGTTCACCTGCACCTCCTCCAGCCTCATCTACTGTATCCGCTGTTCCAGGTGTGGGCTCTTATACATGGGCGAGACCAAGCGTAGACTGGGCGATGGTTTCACTGAACACCTCCGCTCAGCCCGCCTGGACCTACCTGATCTCCCGGTTGCCAAACACTTCAACTCCCCCTCCCATTCCCACACTGACCATTCTGTCCTGGGCCTCCTCCACTGTCAGAGTGAGGCCCAGCGCACATTGGAGGAACAGCTCCTCATATTTCACTTGGGCAGCTCACACCCCAGCGGTACGAACATTGACTTAGAAACATAGAAAACAGGTGCAAGAGGAGGCCATTCGGCCCTTCGAGCCTGCACCGCCATTCAATATGATCATAGAAACTTCTCTAACTTCAGATAGCCCCGGCATTCCCTCTCTCTCTATCCCTCCCCCAATCACAACTCTCTGGATGAAAACGCTTTTCCTCATCTCAGTCTTAAATAGCCGACCCCTTATTCTTAAACGGTGACCCCTGGTTCTGGACTCCCCCAACATCGGGAACATTTTTTCCTGCAGCCATTGATCACGTGGTGACAACATTTTCCAGAATAGGTAAATGTGGCAGAACAGCAATTGTGGTTTTACAGAAATACTTGGGTTTGCAAGCAACAAGTTTCACTCTGCCTTCTCACATGTGAATTGTGAAAGGCATGGCTATAGTTCAAGTTTAAATTGATTTGTCCGTGCACCATGAGGTGCAGTGAAATGTAAATTAACGTGCAGCTTTGCAATTAAAAAAGGTCACAATACACAACACGATTCAACAGACATCCACCACACCATTCTTCACTGTCAAGTCAAGCCAAGTCACTTTTATTTCTTTGGTGTAATTCCTTCCTGCACACAAACTAGACAATCTAAGGACACTATCTAAGAACACTAAGGGCTTTGAGGTTATTGGAATGATATTGTTTTTTTATTTATTTATGCTATCTATCACTACAGTGTATGCAGGCCTGTTATGATCATATCTTCATAACTTTTAGACCATTGTCTGCCTGACGTCGGTAGTGGGGAAGGTGCTGGAGTCCATTATTTAGCAGTGCATTTGGAAAGCAGTGACAGGATCGGTCAAAGTCATAGAAACATAGAAAATAGGTGCAGGAGGAGGCCATTCGGCCCTTCGAGCCAGCTGATCATCCCCTATCAATAACCCGTGCCTGCCTTCTCCCCATATCCCTTGACTCCACTAGCCCCTAGAGCTCTATCTAACTCTCTCTTAAATCCATCCAGTGACTTGGCCTCCACTGCCCTCTGTGGCAGGGAATTCCATAAATTCACAACTCTCTGGGTGAAAACGTTTTTTCTCACCTCAGTCTTAAATGGCCTCCCCTTTATTCTAAGACTGTGGCCCCTGGTTCTGGACTCGCCCAACATTGGGAACATTTTTCCTGCATCTAGCTTGTCCAGTCCTTTTATAATTTTATATGTTTCTATAAGATCCCCCCTCATCCTTCTAAACTCCAGTGAATACAAGCCGAGTCTTTTCAATCTTTCCTCATATGACAGTCCCGCCATCCCAGGGATCAATCTGGTGAACCTACGCTGCACTGCCTCAATCACAAGGATGTCCTTCCTCAAATTTGGAGACCAAAACTGTACACAATACTCCAGATGTGGTCTCACCAGGGCCCTATACAGCTGCAGAAGAACCTCTTTACTCCTGTACTGAAATCCTCTTGTTATGAAGGCCAACATTCCATGAGCTTTCTTCACTGCCTGCTGTACCTGCACGCCAACTTTCAGTGACCGGTGTACAAGGACACCCAGGTTTTATGAGGGGGACGTCATGCTTGATTAATCTTCTGGAATTTTTTGAAAATTTGTAACAAGTAGAAAAGAAATTCCTCCTCATCTCCTTCCTAAAGGAACATCCTTTAATTCTGAGGCTGTGCCCTCTGGTCCTAGACTCTCCCACTAGTGGAAACATCCTCTCCACATCCACTCTATCCAGGCCTTTCACTATTCTGTACGTTTCAATGAGGTCCCCACCTCATCCTTCTAAGGGCTTTAAATGCTCAGAAGATTGAGGGGGGATCTTATAGAAACTTACAAAATTCTTAAGGGGTTGGACAGGCTAGATGCAGGAAGATTGTTCCCGATGTTGGGGAACTCCAGAACAAGGGGTCACAGTTTAAGGATAAGGGGGAAGTTTTTTAGGACCGAGATGAGAACATTTTCTTTCACACATAGAGTGGTGAGTCTCTGGAACTCTCTGCCACAGAAGGTAGTTGAGGCCAGTTCATTGGCTATATTTAAGAGGGAGTTAGATGTGGCCCTTGTGGCTAAAGGGATCAGGGGAAATGGAGAGAAGGCAGGTACGGGATACTGAGTTGGATGATCAGCCATGATCATATTGAATGGCGGTGCAGGCTCGAAGGGCCGAATGGCCTACACCTGCACCTATTTTCTATGTTTCTATGTTTCTAAACTCCAGTGAGAACAGGCCCAGCGCCGACAAACGCTCATCGTACGTTAACCCACTTATTCCTGGGATCGTTCTCGTAAACCTCATAATAGTTTACTTGTTCTGTTTTCAGTAGATACATCAATTAAACTCGTGGAACAGCTCCTCATATTTCACTTGGGCAGCTTACACCCCAGAACATTGACTTCTCTAACCTCAAGTAGCCCCGGCATTCCCTCTCTCTATTTATCTATGTTTCTATGTTAAAAATATCCACTGACTTGGCCTCCACAGCCTTCTGTGCAAAGAATTCCAAGTTTGCGGATGGCACAAAGCTGGGTGGCGGTGTGAGCTGTGAGGAGGATGCTATGAGGTTGCAGGGTGACTTGGACAGGTTGGGGGAGTGGGCAGATGCAGTTTAATGCGGATAAATGTCAGGTTATCCACTTTGGTGGCAAAAACAGGAAGGCAGATTATTATCTAAATGGCGTCAGATTAGGAAAAAGGCAGGAACGGGGTACTGATTAGGGATGATCAGCCATAATCATATTGAATGGCGGTGCTGGCTCGAAGGGCCGAATGGCCTCCTCCTGGTCCTATTTTTCTATGTTTCTATGTTAATAATATCCACTGATTGTGGCCTCCACTGCCGTCTGTGGCAAAGAATTCCACAGATTCACCACCCTCTGGCTAAAGAAATTCCTCCTCATCTCCTTCCTAATGGAACGTCCTTTAATTCTGAGGCTGTGCCCTCTGGTCCTAGACTCTCCCACTAGTGGAAACATCCTCTCCACATCCACTCTATCCAGGCCCCTGGTTCTGAACTCGCACAACATTGGGAACATTTTTCCTGCATCTAGCTTGTCCAGTCCTTTTATAATGTTATATGTTTCTATAAGATATCCCCTCATCCTTCTAAACTCCAGTGGATACAAGCCTAGTCTTTTCAATCTTTCCTCATATGACAGTCCCGCCATCCCAGGGATCAACCTGGTGAACCTACGCTGCACTGCCTCAATCACAAGGATGTCCTTCCTCAAATTAGGAGACCAAAACTGTACACAATACTCCAGATGTGGACTCACCAGAGCCCTAGACAGCTGCAGAAGAACCTCTTTACTCCTATACTGAAATCCTCTTGTTATGAAGGCCAACATTCCATGAGCTTTCTTCACTGCCTGCTGTACCTGTAAGCCATCATGGTTTTATGAAGGGGAAATCATGCCTGATTAATCTTCTAAAATTTTTTGAGGATGTAACAAGTAGAAAAGACATTCCTCCTCATCTCCTTCGTAAAGGAATGTCCTTTAATTCTGAGGCTGTGCCCTCTGGTCCTAGACTCTCCCACTAGTGGAAACATCCTCTCCACATCCACTCTATCCAGGCCTTTCACTATTCTGTACGTTGCAATGAGGTTCGCCCCTCATCCTTCTAAACCCCAGCGAGTACAGGCCCAGCGCCGACAAACGCTCATCGTATCGGTAACCTGGGATCGTTCTCGTAAATCTCATAATAGTTTAATCGTTCTGTTTTCAGTACATACATCAATTAAACTCGTGGAACAGCACCTCATATTTCACTTGGGCAGCTTACACCCCAGCGGTACGAACATTGACTTATCTAACTTCAAGTAACCCCGGCATTCCCTCTCTCTCCATCCCTCCCCCACCCAAGTCGCACCAGCTTCTCGTTCTCACCCAACAAACAGCTAACAACGGCCTGTTTCCTTTATCATCGATACTTTTTTGCATATCGTTCATTCATTGTTCTTCCCTGCACTGTCCCTGCCTGCTTCAAATTCTCCACTATTGTCCCTGTACCCAAAAAGGCAAGGATTACTTGTCTTAATGACTACAGGCCTGTCGCACTGACCTCTGTGTCATGAAGACACTTGAAAGGCTTGTGCTGGCCAAGCTGAAACATATCACAAACTCCCTGCTGGACTCTCTGCAGTTTGCATATCGGGCCAATAGATCTGTGTTAATGCAGTCAACCTGGGCCTGCACTTCATCCTCCAGCACCTAGACCACCAGGGGACCTATGCGAGGATCCTGTTTGTTGATTTTAGCTCTGCATTCAACACCATTGTGCCAGAGCTACTACACTCCAATCTTTCTGAGTTGACTGTGCCTGAACCCCTCTGTCAGTGGATCACCAACTTCCTGACAGACAGGAAGCAGCATGTGAGGCTGGGAAAGCACATCTCGGACCCGCAAACACTCAGCATAGGAGCACCGCAAGGCTGCGTACTCTCCCCTCTCCTCTACTCTCTCTACACCAACGACTGCACCTCCACAGACACCTCTGTCAAGCTTCTCAAGTTTGCAGACAACACAACTCTGATTGGACTGATCCAGGATGGGGAGGAATCTGCTGCCTACAGACAGGAAGTGATACAGCTGGCGTCCTGGTGCCGTAGCAACAACCTGGAGCTGAATGCTCTTAAGACCCCTTAACGGAGAAATTCAGTCCAGCAGAGGAGGACAAAGGGCTTAATTAGGAAAGGGAAAATAGATTATGAAAGAAAACTGGAAGGGAACATAAAAACTGACTGCAAATGTTTTTATCGATATGTGAAGAGAAAGATTAGTTAAAACAAATGTTGGTCCCTTGCGGTCAGAAACAGGTGAATTGATCATGGGGAACAAGGACATGGCAGACCAATTGAATAACTACTTTGGTTCTGTCTTCACTAAGGAAGACATAAATAATCTGCCGGAAATATCAGGGGATCGGGGGTCAAATGAGATGGAGGAACTGAGTGAAATCCAGGTTACCCGGGAGGTGCCAAATGTTGGGGGGGGGGGGGGGGGGGGGGGTGGGCTGTGTGTGTGTCTTTAACTCTGCCCACTCTGCTCAAAACATATAAGATTGTTAAGGGCTCGGACACGCTAGAGTCAGGAAACATGTTCCCGATGTTGGGGGAGTCCAGAACCAGGGGCCACACACAGTTTAAGAATAAGGAGTAAGCCATTTAGAACGGAGACAAGGAAACACTTTTTCTCACAGAGAGTGGTGAGTCTGTGGAGAGGGCAGTGGAGGCAGGTTCTCTGGATGCTTTCAAGAGAGAGCTAGATAGGGCTCTTAAAGATAGCGGAGTCAGGGGATATGGGGAGAAGGCAGGAACGGGGTACTGATTGGGGATGATCAGCCGTGATCACATTGAATGGTGGTGCTGGCTCGAAGGGCCGAATGGCCTACACCTGCACCTCTTCCTCCCCATCCCTCCCCCTCCCTCTCTACCCCAGTCTCTTCCTCCCCACCCCTCCCCCTCCCTCTCTACCCCAGTCTCTTCCTCCCCACCCCTCCCCCTGTCCAGCCATGTCCTGTAGTTTTCATATCTTCCCATCTCCACTGAAGAGTCAGTATTTTCCATGACTTCATCCACACGATCCCCACAGGCAGAGATTTCCACCTCCCTGTCCCGTTGTCAGATGCAACACCACCATCACAGCCAGGAGAGCTTCATTACTCATAGACACAAATAGCTGGAGTAACTCAGCGGGACAGGCAGCATCTGTGGAGAGAAGGAACAGGTGATGTTTCGGGTCGAGACCCTTCTTCAGACTGGTTGTGGATCAGGGAAACGAGAGATATAGACGGTGATGTGGAGAGAGTAAGTAAATACGTTTATTCTCCAAGTATTCACATACAAGGAATTTGCCTAGGTGCTCCGCCCACAAGTAACATAGAAACATAGACAATAGGTGCAGGAGTAGGCCATTCGGCCCTTCGAGCCTGCACTGCACTGTCATGGCTGATCATCCAACTCAGTATCCTGTATCTGCCTTCTCTCCATACCCCCGATCCCTTTAGCCACAAGGGCCACATCTAACTCCCTCTTAAATACAGCCAATGAACTGGCCTCAAATACCCTCTGTGGCAGAGAATTCCAGAGACCCACCACTCTCAGTGTGAAAAAAGTCCTTCTCATCTCGGTCCTAAAAGATTTCCCCCTTATCCTTAGACTGTGACCCCTTGTCCTGGACCTCCCCAACACCGGGAACAATCTTCCAGCATCTAGCCTGTCCAACCCCTTAAGAATTTTGTATGCCTCTATAAGATCCCCCCTCAATCTCCTAAATTCCAGCGAGTACAAGCCGAGTCTATCCAGTCTTTCCTCATATGGAAACCCTGCCATCCCAGGAATCAGTCTGGTGAACCTTCTCTGTACTCCCTCTATGGCAAGAATGTCTTTCCTCAGATTAGGAGACCAAAACTGTACGCAATGCTCCAGGTGTGATCTCACTAGGGCCCTGTACAACTGCAGAAGGACCTCTTTGCTCCTATATTTGACTCCCCTTGTTATAAAGGCCAACAGGCCATTGGCTTTCTTCACTGCTTGCTGTACCTGCATGCTTACTTTCATAGACTGAAAGTAGACTCTTTCATAGACTCAGCTCGGTGCTGGGTCCGCAGGTATTTACAACATATATTAACGATTTAGACGAGGGAATTTTATTTCGGAGTCACATGAGTGACTACGTGAAGACCCCGTCCAGCATGCATGCGCGACATTAGCGTTCATGCAGTGCACCCGCAATTAACGGGAGTTCAAGGCGCTCCCGCTACAATTTGAAAGTCGGGCCGACAGGTAAGTGTTTTACCATGGCTGTGTGTATTTTCTCTGTGGTCTGCTTTGTGTTCCAGAAGAATGAGCAAGACCAGAGGAAAGAAATCTGTAGCTCGCCCCCATTCGTCTCCCTTTGAGGAGCGTTCTTTGGAGGGGGGCGAGAGGCGGCAGGACTAACAACCGAGCCGAGCCCATCACCGCTAGTGCAGCCCGAGCAGCGGGCTGGAGGTACCTGCAGCCAGAACCGGGCGGTAGTATCCGACGATTCGGATGAAGATGCCTCACCGCTCGAGAGTGGCAAAAGCAGCCGCCTAAGCCGAATGGAACGGCTTATGGAGCAAATGCTCCAGCGAGATCTGCTGAGAGAGCAGCAGCAGACTGGCCAAGGGAGCTCAGGCACTCCCGCAGTGTCCTTTACGGCACTGGCCATTGCTTCACCTTCTATTGAAGGCAGCATTGGCGACCAGGTCTGGGCTGGTCAAGAAGAGGGGTCGCTGGCTGAAGATGTCCGGAGTACGCAGGGTGTACAGGATCAGGAAGAGCTGCTGGGTGTGGTCAACCGCTACATGGCCACTCCACGAGCGGGTCGGCCTTTAGAGCCGAAACTTGCAGCCAGCATTGACCACCTGTCCTCAAAACCCCTACAAGACCGTGTGGTCAATGAGGCTCTTGAATTATATTCAGCCCTAGAAAATTGTACATCACTGAATGTACCAGATGTAAACAGCCAAATATGGGGACATCTGGGGCAGAATATCAGGAACCTGGAGTTGAAGCTCCAGAAAACCCTAAACCCCTGACAGCAGGAATAACTTCATATGCTCGGTCCATAGATGATGTGGACATCACCACAAATCAGCAAGATACATTAGCTCTGCTGTGCACCACTGAAAATGAGATTAACAATTTACGGAATGAAATCATCAAGCCTGCCCTCAACCCTAAGTTTGTAGGACTTTGCAAAACACCGGGTTCTGAACCTTCAATTCTGCTCTTTGGAAAGGACCTTCCAAAAAAGGTGAAAGACCTGGAGGAAGTCCAAGACCTTTGGTCTCATGGGGGCAGGTTTGGGACCGAGCAGACCTAACAAGCCCAGGCGGCAGTACCCCACGGCGTTCACCAGTCGTCGACTACCATATGGGACTGGTGAAAGCTCGGGGTCTGCAACCAATCCCCGTAAGCCTTTTTTAGGCCAGGGCCCAGATCGGACCCCATGGAAAATGCGATACCCCCAACATCAACATCAACAGCAACATCAACAGCAGCCCACTACAGCCCAGCAGACAGCTCATCATCCAGCGAAGAGCCAGAAGAAGCACCAGTAACCATGGAGGTAGGTGGGTCTGGTTCCTCTCAGCATATGAGCAGTAGGGGCTCTATACTAACAGGGGGGATATTACACTTGTTTTTGGATGCATGGGAGTCTATCGCTAATGACAATATATACTCAGCAGCATTCATGGCTATAAAATTGACTTTGTTCATGAAAACATGCTGCCAGTTCAGCATATACCCCAATGGGTATTCACCCTCTCAGTCAAAGAGAAACAAGAGGGTCAAGTTGAACGGACAAGGCTACTAGCAAAAGATGTCATTTAAAGAACAAAACATGAACCTTTGGAATTTGTGTCTAATATTTTCACTAAAACTAAAAAAGATGGTGGATGTCGCATCATCATTGACTTAACTTCTTTAAACAAATCTTTTAAGCATATACATTTCAAGATGGAAACTTTTGAAACAGCCAGACAATTGATTTCTAGAGAGTACTTTCTGGCAAGCATTGATTTAAAAGATGCCTACTACTCAGTAGCCATACACAAGGAGCATCGTAAATACCTAAAGTTTAACTGGATGAAACAGCTACGGCAATTTAAAGCCTTACCAAATGGGCGTACCTCAGCTCCAAGGTTGTTCACAAAAATCTTAAAAAACCTGCCTTGGCATTATTGAGGAAACAAAAGCATATAGTCATGGCATACTTAGACAACATTTTAATAGTAAGGAAAACCTTGGAGACAGCCATTTCGGCAGTAGCAGCCACCAAACGTTTGTTTAAAACTTTGGGGTTTGTCATACATCCAGATAAATCCAATTTGACACCGTCCACTACCATGGGCTATCTTGGATTTATGATTGACACTAATCGCATGACTATAACTCGGCCAAAGGGGAAAGCATCAGAGTTGGCACAATCATGCAACAAACTAATGGTTAATCATCACCCAACCATACGGCAGGTAGCTAGTGTAATTGGGGAAATGGTAGCAGCTTTTCCAGCTGTACAATTTGGGCCTCTGCACTATCAAAATTTACAAAGAGCAAAAGTGCACACGCTAAGGAAAAACTCAGGTCACTTTGACCGAGCTATGAATTTAACTGCTGAATCCATTCCAGAGTTACAATAGTGGACAAGGAACATTAGGCTTAGCTCCAGTCCCATAATAATAACCAACCCAGTATTAACTATTCAAATGGATGCCAGTGCTTTGGGCTGGGGAGCAACTAATATGCAATCCAGCACAGGGGCCAGATGGACTAATTCTGAATCATCTTGCCTACAGACATGAGGTATCAATTACTTAGAAATGTTGGATGCGTTTTATGGTTTAAAAGCATATTCATCGAAAGACATATTTGGTTATCAGCAACTTACCTACCAGGTAAGCAAAATATCGTGGCAGACACCAGGTCATGCAAATTTAACGATAACATCGAATGGATGTTAAATCCCAAAGTATTTGCTGAAATTACAAAGCAATATGGCACACCAGATATCGATCTATTTGCATCTAGGCGGAATCACCAGGTACCAACATATGTCACTTGGGAACCAGACCCTGAGGCAGCAGTAGTTGATGCATTCACGCTGCATTGGGGGAAAATGTTCTTCTATGCTTTTCCTCCCTTCTGCCTCATCAGTCGGGTATTACGCAAGATTCAATTGGATTCCGCTTCAGGAATCTTGATAATACCCGACAGGCCTACACAGCTATGGTTCCCAGTGGCCCTCAACATGGCTGTCGAAACACCGTTGGAATTCCCCAGCAGTCCAGAATTATTAATCCACCCAGTGTCAGGCATTAGTCACCCGTGTCATGACAGAGTCAATCTCCTGGCTTGCATATTCTAAAAAGACCTCTACTGGGCCTGGGACTGTCTGAGGATGCCATCAACATGATGACTGCATCCCACTGGGAGTCCACCAGGAGACAATACCTGACCAACATAAGGAAATGGGAACGGTATTGCTCCAAAACAGGAACTACCTACACGACAGCAACAGCTACCAGTGTTGTGGAGTTCCTGGTTGGATTACAACGGGATGGACTCAGCTACAGTGCCATCAATACAGCCAGGAGTGCGTTGTCAGCTTATTTGGTTCCAGCAGCAGGACAACAGGCTTTGGGGTCCCATCCACTAGTGGTCAAAATCATGAGGGGTATTTTTAACACTAATCCCCCCAGACCAAGGTACATTCAGATCTGGGATGTCAGCATTGTGTTGACGTACCTTAGGGGATGGCCACCACCCAGGTCACTCACGCTGGAACAACTTACCCTGAAATCAGTCATGCTCATGGCACTAATGTCAGCACAAAGGGTACAGTCCCTCCACCTTCTGAGGCTGGACAGCATGACAGAGTCATTGGACTGTATCACATTCCATATTCAGGGTCTGGTCAAACAAACTAGACCAGGAACCACGCCTCCAGTTATGGCGTTCCGGGCATATTCATCTGACCCACGGCTGTGTGCCAAGACCCATCTCGCCATTTACATAGACACAACATACAACTTAAGAGGGAGAGAAAAAGCCTCATGGATAAGCCACAAGAAGCCCCATGGTCAGGTGACGAGCCAAACCATTTCAAGGTGGCTCAAGCAGGTGCTTAAGTCCGCGGGAGTCAACACTAATGTTTACAAATCCCACTCCACCAGGGCTGCATCCACGTCGGCGGCTAGGCAAATGGACGTGCCTATGGACCACATTCTGGCCAGAGCAGGATGGTTCTCGCAAAGAACTTTCCAAAGGTTTTATAATAAGCCGCTGGCAGAACCTGCTACGTTTGCAGACAGAATTTTAGAGTCTGCAGATAATATTTAATTTAAGCCCGGGGAAGCTCTCTGTTTTTTGTTGTTATTAATAAACCTTTTTTTTGTTCACAAACAGGTTATTGTTGGTTGTGATAACATACTTCCTCCCTCAAAGGTCTTCAGACAGTGAGTGAAGCATGAGCTGGTACACGTGACTCCAAAATAAAATACTAAGATTAAATGAGAACTTACCAGTTCGAAGTTTGATCTGTATTTTGCTCCCACCCTCTGTTATACAGATCAACTGGTAATTAAGTTCTCATTTTTTCTTTACTATATTTATTTCAATCTTTGTGGTTTTTCTGTGAATCCACGCCGCTACTTTGAAGAATGTCGTGCATGCGTGCTGGACAGGGTCTTCACGTAGTCCCTCATCGTGACTCCTCATAAAATACAGATCAAACTTCTAACTGGTAAGTTCTCATTTAATTTTACTATTAAATGTGACCTCCAAGTTTGCGGATGACACAAAGCTGGGTGGCAGTGTGAGCTGTGAGGAGGATGCTATGAGGCTGCAGGGTGTCTTGGACAGGTTGGGTGAGTGGGCAGATGCATGGCAGATGCAGTTTGATGTGGATAAATGTGAGGTTATCCACTTTGGTGGCAAGAACAGATTATTATCTAAATGGTGTCAGATTAGAAAAAAGGCAGGAACGGGTTACTGATATTAGATGATCAACCATAATCATATTGAATGGTGGTGCTGGCTTGAAAGGCCGAATGGCCTACTCCTGGCCCAATTATTCTATGTTTCTATGTTAAAAATATCCACTGACTTGTGGCCTCCACCGCCGTCTGTGGCAAAGAATCCCACAGATTCACCACCCTCTGGCTAAAGACATTCCTCCTCATCTCCTTCCTAAAGGAACGTCCTTTAATTCTGAGGCTGTGCCCTCTGGTCCTAGACTCTCCCACTAGTGGAAACATCCTCTCCACATCCACTCTATCCAGGCCTTTCACTATTCTGTACGTTTCAATGAGGTCCCCCTTCATCCTTCTAAACTCCAGCGAGTACAGGCCCAGCGCCGACAAACGCTCATCGTACGTACGTGAACCCACTCATTCCTGGGATGGTTCTCGTAAATCTCATAATAGTTTAATTATTCTCTTTTCAGTACATACATCAATTAAACTCGTGGAACAGCTCCTCATATTTCACTTGGGCAGCTCACACCCCAGCGGTACGAACATTGACTTCTCTAACCTCAGGTAACCCCGGCATTCCCTCTCTCTCCATCCCTCCCCCACCCAAGTCGCACCAGCTTCTCGTAACAAACAGCCAACAACGGCCCGTTTCCTTTATCATCGTTACTTGTTTCCACATCGTTCATTCATTATTCTTTATCTCTCCACATCACCGTCTATATCTCTCGTTTCCCTTATCCCCAACCAGTCTGAAGAAGGGTCTCGACCCGAAACGTCACCTGTTCCTTCTCTCCAGAGATGCTGCCTGTCCCGCTGAGTTACTCCAGCACTTTGCGTCTATGAGTAATGAAGCTCTCCTGGCTGTGATGGTGGTGTTGCATCTGACAACGGGACAGGGAGGTGGAAATCTCTGCCTGTGGGGATCGTGTGGTTGAAGTCATGGAAAATACTGACTCTTCGGTGGAGATGGGAAGATATGAAAACTACAGGACATGGCTGGACAGGGGGAGGGGTGGGGAGGAAGAGTGGGGGAGAAAGGGAGGGGGAGGGGTGATGGTGTTGAGTCTAGTTTGGAGATAGAGGACATGTAGATCAGTGGCCCATGTTATGAGTGATGCATTTGTAGTTACGTCCACTAGCTTATTAGCGTCGCGAGCTACAGCACTCATCAGTATGAAGTTAACTCTCGAGTAAGAGCTTGTAGTTGTTTATTCTAAATAAACAGTGTATAACCTGCCAGGGTGTCAGGTCTTTATTATTACAAGGACGCAAAACCTACGTGGTGTCAGAAGTGGGATACGAACCCACGCCTCCAACTTCATAAATATGACATTGTCCTCACCTACAAGCGGGGAAAGGATATGCACCTGGCAGGCACTCTTTCACGTGCATCTTGGAAGACCTGCGAGGATCTGTCCTTACAGTAGCAATGTTACAAAATTTTGAGATTTAAAAAAAGTCTGCAATTTATACCATCAGATAAAGCATAAAAAGAAGTTTAATTAGACACCCAATTCACTTTCATATCTTCAGTATTAAAGAAGTTATGGCCATTTTCATACTCGGAAATTAGCATCTTGTTCCCTATTGTTTTTCCATTGACTTAACACAAAAACTGGGATCAAGGACAGTCAAAAGCCCATAACTTTCTTAAAAATTAAGAGAACTGAAATAAATTTTCAGTTATTATAGATTGAAGCATTCTGAAACAAATATGAAACAATCTTACTTGGATGACCTGAAATTAAAGCATATAATTAGTTAGTTACTCAATTGTAGCTAATTACAAAATTCAATTACTAGATCTAAACATCTATCCATTTCTTAAGAAAATATTAACATTTTTTAAAAAGCCTAAGTGTCCAAATAACATTCACACAAGAATTCACAATAAAACATGATTTTTCAATATCATTGCCATTAATTTATAGGCCAAATTGAGGGAATTTAGTGTTTAATGACCGTAAATTAATGGCCATTTAAATCAGTTTGCGAGTGGGATTTTATGGAACGCGATGGATTGGAACGTTGCGGTTGTGGCGAATTTAAACCCCATATCGGCAGGAAAAATATTGCCAGTTCGTATGGGGAATAAATCACCGTTTCGCAACATGAAATTTTGATTAAGGTCATCATGATTAAGGTAAAAATAAACGGCTTTCCTTTACCTGTCCCCTAAGTAAAATCCGTCCCCGTTGTCGGCGTTCACGGCATTAGGAGCTAATTTTTATTTTACTCCAGCGCTGAAATCGTCGGGCGATTAAAAAAATAAATTTCACTTACCGCCAGTCGGAACAAATCTTTAGCAAAAGCTCGCACTCCGAGAAAATATATCTCCGGAAGTTAGGGGAAAACCGCATTTTAACCCCGCCCCCCCCCCCCTCAAAGGCGCCAAAGTCGCGCACACGGCCAGTACAGAACTATAGCGCCCCTGAAGGTCAGTTTTGTAACATACCTACTGGATGATGACTTTATCGTGATGTCCATATCCTTCATCCCTTCATCATGGATGGAGGACCTGGTTGCCCACACTGCCGCCGACAAGACACTACAGTCCCTAACCTCTGTCATTAAGCGTGGCTGGCCAGACAAGCACTACAACGTTCCTTTGCCAGCCCGACCTTTCTTCCCTGTTCGGGACGAATTGGTGCTACAAGACGGGATTGTTTTAAAAGGACACAAAGCTGTAGTTCCTGCTTCGTTGCATCACCGGTATTTCGACTCTGCCCATGCAGGCCACCCAGGTGCTGAAGCCACAGTTTCACGGGCGAAAAGCATGTTTTACTGGCCTGGCTTGGCCGAATACATCAACGACAATGTGGCAGCTTGTGCTGTGTGCACTAGCATGGCACCTCATCAACAAAAGCAACCACTTCTGCCACATCCTGCACCTGCGCTCCCATGGTCTACAGTGGCAGATCATTTATTCGAGTGGCATGGAGCACTGTACTCGGTGCTCGTGGATTCGTATTCAGGATGGTTCAACATTGATTTTCTCAGCAGCCCCACTTCCAGTGGCGTGATTTCAAAATTATCTCATCATTTTTCAATCCATGGATCTCCAGGCAAGCTGTTGACTGTCAATGACAGCCAGTTCACCAGCCAACAATTCAGAGAGTTTGCAAGACGATGGAATTTTCACCACATCACCAGCAACCCTGAATAACCACAGTCTAACGGGTGGCTGATCGGGCTGTCAGATCGGGCTGTCAACTCATGGAGCGCTCTCACAGAGCTAAATCTGACGTATTCCTAGATTTGTTCAACTTACGCAACATTTCCCGTGACCCTGCCTTGCGTTCTCCTGCTCAACGATTAGTGTCAAGGCAGACCCGCACCCAGTTGCCCCATCACAGAACAAACGTTAATCCCACATGTCTTTCCACCTGAGGATATTCAAACCAAGTTACGACCGAAGCAAAAGGATTTGAGTATAGGAGCAGGGAGGTTCTACTGCAGTTGTACAGGGTTTTGGTGAGACCACACCTGGAGTATTGCGTACAGTTTTGGTCTCCTAATCTGAGGAAGGACATTCTTGCCATAGAGGGAGTACAGAGAAGGTTCCTGGGATGGCAGGACTTCCATATGAAGAAAGACTGGATAGACTCGGCTTGTACTCGCTATAATTTAGAAGATTGAGGGGGGATCTTATAGAAACCTACAAAATTCTTAAGGGGTTGGACAGGCTAGATGCAGGAAGATTGTTCCCGATGTTGGGGAAGTCCAGAACAAGGGGTCACAGTTTAAGGATAAGGGGGAAGTCTTTTAGGACCGAGATGAGAAAAACATTTTTCACACAGAGAGTGGTGAATCTGTGGAATTCTCTGCCACAGAAGGAAGTTGAGGCCAGTTCATTGGCTATATTTAAGAGGGCGTTAGATGTGGCCCTTGTGGCTAAAGGGATCAGGGGGTATGGAGAGAAGGCAGGTACGGGATACCGATACTCCAGCACTTTGTGTCTATGAATAATGAAGCTCTCCTGGCTGTGATGGAGGTGGAAATCTCTGTCTGTGGGGATCGTGTGGATGAAGTCATGGAAAATACTGACTCTTCAGTGGAGATGGGAAGATATGAAAACTACAGGACATGGCTGGACAGGGGGAGGGGTGGGGAGGAAGAGACTGGGGTAGAGAGGGAGGGGGAGGGGTGGGGAGGAAGAGACTGGGGTAGAGAGGGAGGGGGAGGGGTGCGGAGGAAGAGACTGGGGTAGAGAGGGAGGGGGAGGGGTGGGGAGGAAGAGACTGGGGTAGAGAGGGAGGGGGAGGGGTGGGGAGGAAGAGACTGGGGTAGAGAGGGAGGGGGAGGGGTGCGGTGGGGTGGTAGAGGCAATAGACAATAGGTGCAGGAGGAGGCCATTCGGCCCTTCAAGCCAGCACCGCCATTCAACGTGATCATGGCTGATCATCCCCAATCAGTCATGATCACATTGAATGGTGGTGCAGGCTCGAAGGGCCGAATGGCCTACTCCTGCACCTATTTTCTATGTTTCTATGTTTTTAAGCGTCACATTCAAAAAAATGGTTGAATGCCACCGTTGACCAAAGGGAGGTGGTCCGCATACACACTGACAAAGGCCATGGTTGGGGTGATTTCTGCTCTAGCTTCGGAGCCACACTCGTACATTGTTAGAGCCGATGGCGGCACCTACCGACAAAACAGACAACATCTTCTGCCTGTGAAGGAGCCAATCCCTCCTCCTCATTATCCGGATCGCACAAGTTCATTTCAATCTGCATCCGGTGACCCTCGCATGCTCTTGCCAGCACAACAATCCATGCCTCTGTCTGTCCCATCTTCGCCTTCACCACAGTCTCCTGCTTCCACCCCAGAGGCGTTGGTCCACCCCCCCCCCCCCCCCCCCCCCACAGTGGTGAAATCACCAACTCTGTCCCTGGGGGAGAGGAATGGAGATGGCTTCTATGGACCATGTGCCGGTCGTGTTTGCAGGCCGGTCGTGAAGAATCCAGACTATGTTTGACTTTACACACATCTGACATCGGTTGTGATATTTGCTTTGCTTATTTATGGGTGTACATGGTTCTTGATTCTTTAAGAGGGGGGATGTGATCAGTGGCTCATGGAACCCAGAGAAGGTTCACCAGACTGATTCCTGGGATGGCGGGACTTCCATATGAGGAAAGACTGGATAGACTCGGCTTGTACTCGCTGGAATTTAGAAGATTGAGGGGGGATCTTATAGAAACTTACAACATTCTTCAGGGGTTGGACAGGCTAGATGCAGGAAGATTGTTCCCAATGTTGGGGAAGTCCAGGACATGGGGTCACAGTTTAAGGATAATGGGGAAATCTTTAAGCACTGAGATGAGGAAAACATTTTTCACACAGAGAGTGGTGAGTCTCTGGAATTCTCTGCCACAGAAAGTAGTTGAGGCCAGTTCATTGGCTATATTTAAGAGGGAGTTAGATGTGGCCCTTGTGGCTAAAGGGATCAGGGGGTATGGAGAGAAGGCAGGTACGGGATACTGAGTTGGATGATCAGCCATGATCATATTGAATGGCGGTGCAGGTTCGAAGGGCCGAATGGCCTCCTCCTGCACCTAATGTCTATGTTTCTATGTTATGAGTCATGCATTTGTAGTTATGCCCACTAGCTTATTAGCGTCGCGAGCTACTGCACTCATCAGTATGAAGTGAACTCTCCAGTAAGAGCTTGTAGTTGTTTATCCTAAATCCACTGCCTGCCTCTGCCTGCAGCCTGTTCGTTTTTAATTTCAGTTTGTCTAAACAGTTTTGTTTTGAGGAAACGTTATTTTTCTATGTGGGGGAGTGGGAAACAATTTCCCAGTCTATTCCTGGCGAGGATGCGACCATTCTCCGAGTCGAGTCCTCGCCCCCCCCCTCCTCACCGCCTACCACCACTGGATCGGAGCGGCCTTTCCTACCGGAGACTGGGGACCGGACCAGAGGCGAGGAGGCGCGGCGCTGGATTCAACGCGGAGCGGGCGATACCTACCTGGATCGCCATTTAGAGCTCTGGAATGTTGGGCCTGCTGCTCCAGCGTCGCGGGGCTGTGGTTCATGGAGCTTCCAGCGCGGGCGGCACTGACCGACATCGCGGAGTCCCTGGGAACACTTTGCCGAGGGCCGCCAGCATGAATCTCCGCCCGGCGTGGCCTGGGGATGTCGGGAGCTGGGGCTCCGGTGGGAAGCGGCCAATTTGGATGTCCAAGCCGCTGAGGTAGGCCTCCCGTTCCGACGTCGGAGTTCTTTATTTTATTGTATGGATGTATGTGACACATAAATGTATCTTGTATCTTGTATCTAAATAAACAGTGTATAACCTGCCAAGGTGTGAGGTCTATATTATTACAGGGACTCAAAATCAACAGGGCGGGCACCTTCGGCCCAGCGAGGCCGTGTCGACCAGCGATCACCCCGCACACTAACACTATCCTCCACACACCACGGACAAGTCACAATTTTACCCCAGCCGATTGGCCTACAAACCTGCACGTCTTGGGAGAGTGGGAAGAAACCGGAGCGCCCGGAGAAAACCCACGCAGGGTCCCGGAAAAACCCGGCCTGCCGCGGAGAAGCCGAGGATGGGGCCTGGCGGGTCAGAGCCCGCGGCCATCCCAGCCTGGGTCGACCAAGCCCACGCGCGGCTGGGGCCTGGGCCGGTGCCACAGAGGCCTGCGGAGAGGAGCCAGCAGCGATAGTGAAGAGGTCGGTAGGGATTAACGGGACCCTTTCTGAATGGCAGGCAGCGACTAGTGGGGTGCCGCAAGGCTCGGTGCTGGGACCCCAGCTATTTACAATATAAATTAACGATTTAGATGAGGGAATTAAAAGTTTGCAGATGACACAAAGCTGGGTGGCAGTGTGAGCTGTGAGGAGGATGCTATGAGGCTGCAGGGTGACTTGGACAGGTTGGGGGAGTGGGCAGATGCATGGCAGATGCAGTATAATGTGGATAAATGTGAGGTTATCCACTTTGGTGGCAAGAACAGGAAGACAGATTATTATCTGAATGGTGTCAGATTAGGACAAGGGGAGATGCAACGAGATTTACATCAGTCACTGAAAGTAAGCATGCAGGTACAGCTAGTCTCCTCATTTAAGGAAGGACATTCTTGCTATTGAGGGAGTGCAGCGTAGGTTCACCAGGTTAATCCCTGGGATGGCGGGACTGACGTATTATGAAAGAATGGGTCGACTGGGTTTGTATTCACTGGAATTTAGAAGGATGAGGGGGAATCTTATAGAAACATATACAATTATAAAAGGACTGGACAAGCTAGATGCAGGAAAAATGTTCCCAATGTTGGGCGAGTCCAGAACCAGGGGCCACAGACATAGAATAAAGGGGAGGTCATTTAAAACTGAGGTGAGGAAAAACTTTTTCACCCAGATAGTTGTGAATTTATGGAATTCCCTGCCACAGAGGGCAGTGGAGGCCAAATCACTGGATGGATTTAAGAGAGAATTAGATAGAGCTCTAGGGGTTGGTGGAGTCAAGGGATATGGGGGGAAGGCAGGCACGGGTTATTGATAGGGGACGATCAGCCGTGATCACAATGAATGGTGGTGCTGCCTCGAAGGGCCGAATGGCCTCCTCCTGCACCTATTTTCTATGTTTCTATGTTTCTATAACCAGGGGTCACAGTAAGAGGTCGGCCATTAATAGAAACATATAAAATTTAAATATGTTTATAGAAACATATAAAATTATAAAAGGAAAAATGTTCCCAATGTTGGGCGAGTCCAGAACCAGGGGCCACAGACATAGAATAAAGGGGACGTCATTTAAGACTGAGGTGAGGAAAAACCTTTTCACCCAGAGAGTTGTGAATCTGTGGAATTCTCTGCCACAGAATGCAGTGGAGGCCAATTCACTGGATGTTTTCAAGACAAGAGTTAGATTTAGCTGTTGGGGCGTCTAAAGCTGATCAAAGGCAAAACAGTATCAACAGCATTTAGAACGGAGACGAGGAAACACTTTTTCTCACAGGGAGTGGTGAGTCTGTGGAATTTCATTTCGGAGTCACGTGAGTGACTTCGTGAAGAGCCCGCCGGCGCGCATGCTCGACATATCGTCGTACCGCGTTGCTGCGACGGCTGGCGGTGGAGCGCGCTCCTCGCCAGCCCTTCAGAAGGGGCCACGGAGGTAAGTATTCTACCTTTAGTTGGTGGTCCTTGTTGTTGGTTTTGTCTTGCAGCAAGGACATGGATGGGAGTTCCAAGGGCCGGAGGACGTCAGGACGAGTTCGCCGGTCAACAGTTCCGGGGCCTTTACCATCGGCAGTACCTGCATCGCAGGCCGGGACTCAGGCGGAGATGTGGGTAAGCCCTGTGTTTACAGGTCCAGATCCGCCAGCACACCACAGCTCGGAGGAGTTCGACGAGGAGGAGTGTGGTGTGCCGCCAGAGCAGGGGGACCCTGCCATGGCAGTCAGGTCGTCAGCGGGCTCGCTGGCGACCTCGAGCTGGGTGCGTGCGGCTGCACGGCCTGTTCCACTCCGAGAAGGGGAAGGGCAGGAGCCCAGAAGCCTAACCCTACCAGGGCTAAGGCATTGCCTGACACGGAGGAGCGGTCAGGTTCCAGGGAAAGACCCGGGGCGGCTGTGAGGTCCAGCCGGCACGCCCCGACTCTCGACGCCGGGACGGGTCGGTCGAGTCTGGTCTCGTCACGGTCGCCGAGCCCCCCATGGATGGGTGGGCGAGACCATGCGTCGGCAACGTCCACGATGTGGGCAGCCGGCAAGACTGCGCGGGCCCCAGGCAGCCATGCTTCGGCTGGTGCCGACACCTCGCCGCAAGTGCCCTTAGTGGCAGCGGCTTCAGCTCCCGCTAAACGGAGGCGGTTGAACACGCCCGCGCAGGAATCGCGCAGTTCGCCTCGGCGGCTGTTAGCGACAACTACCGGCACCGGCAGGGCCTCGACGAGGTGCGGGCCGATGACAGGAGCCCGGTTTTCTTTTCAGAGCCGGAGGACTCCGACCACCTGAGTGTTCAGGGTGAAGGGCGTATTGACCGTATGGAGCGGCTGCTGGAGCTCCTGCTTCAACGTCAACAACAGCAGGGCAGCAACAGGCACAGGGCGTCTTCACAAACATCTACTATCAGCCTGGAGCAGCAGGAAGAAGTCCTCATCCAGGCAATGAGCCGTCACAAGGCTCCATCCAATTGCAACTCCCTCAACGTGCCTGTGGTCAATACGCCGATATGGGGCAACATCAGTGCGGCTATCCGTCAACAGGAGGTAAAACTGCAGCGGATCCTGAAGCTCCTCACGGCCGGTATTACCGCCTTTGTGCGGTCGGTGGACGGGGACGAATTGAATTTGGACCAGGGAGATGCCCTGGCCCTCCTGTGCGCGACCCAGCACGAAATTAACGGGTTTCGCAAAACCAGCATGCGCCCAGCGCTCAATCCAAAGTTTGCAGGAGTGTGCAAACCACCGCCGCCGCCCCCGCCCCGTCAGCTCTTTGGGAAGGACCTCTCGAAGAGAGTCAAAGAGCTTGACGAGCAAGCCAAAACGGTGGGGATCATGCGCTCTCAGAGTGCCCCCGCACCGTCAGGCTCAAAGTCTCCATACATTCGATCACGAGGGTCTGCCAGTACCTCGACGAGGACCCACCCTCAAGCTCCACAACGACAGCAACATCAGACCCAGCACCAGGGGTCTTTTTTAGGACAGGGTCGGCAGAGACCCTGGTGGAAAACGAAGACGCCGCGCCCTCAAGCCAACCCAGCACCTCCACGTCCACACACGCGTGTCAAGGACCGCCGGTAACCACGGAGGTGAGGGGGTCTGGTTCTCTCTTTTCTCTCTGTTTAACTTCACATGTTGGTGGTCACCTTCGGTGGTTTTTTGGGTGCATGAGGTAATTTTACTGGTGACGAGTATGTGTTGCAGAATATTCAGGGGCATAAAATTGAGTTTATTAATGGCGACATTCCTCCATCCCAGCACATGCCCGCTCGAACATTTAAAATTATCTGCTGCAGAACAGGCAGCCGGCTATAAGGAATTGTTAAGTCTTGAGCAAAGGAGTGATTAAGAGAGTGGTGCATGAGCCAGTTGAATTTGTTTCGAACATATTCACCAGACCTAAGAAGGATGGAAGTTGTCGTGGCATTATTGATCTAACCCGTTTGAATACTTTTGTAACATATTCTCATTTTAAAATGGATACGATGAAACAACCAAATCATTGATTTCTCATGGTTGTTTTATGGCATGCATCGATTTAAAAGACGCATATTATTCCGTATCCGTCCAGAAATGTGACAGAAGGTTTTAAAAATTCATCTGGATGGGGCAACTCTGGCAGTACAAGGCTTTGCCTAATGAGCTCACCACAGCCCTAGATTGTTCACTAAATTAGTGAAGCCAATTATGGCTTATTTGAGACAACGACACCATATAGTATGGCCTATTTAGATGATGTCTTAATTGTGGGCCACACCCTGGAATTGGCTGAACAGGGTGTTGCAGCTGCTGTCAATATATTTCAACAATTGGGGTTTATTGTCCATCCAGAGAAATCAAAGTTCTACCCTGCCCAGGTGATTAATTACCTAGGGTTCACGGTGAACTCTATAAGCATGAGGGTTACCATTCCAATTAACAAGATTGACGAGGTTACCCAGGTGTGTCAAGATTTAATCCGCACCAATATACCATCGATTCGGCACTTAGCTACAATAATTGGGAAGCTGGTAGCTTTGTTTTCGGCAGCGCGATATGGACCTTTGCATTATCAGAATTTGCAAAGAGCTAAAATTGCTGCGTTAAAACAGAACGCTGGTCATTATGATCGGTCCATGCAGCTGCCGCCCGAAGCGATAAATGAGTTGCAATGGTGGGTGTGTCACATTAGCAACTCGTTCAAGCCTATTAGGGAGGCTAATCCGGTGGTATATTTGCAAACTGATGCAAGCTCCAATGGTTGGGGATCCACGAATAATTGCTCTAGTTGTGGTGGCAGATGGGACACCCTTGAATCAACGATGTTGTTAACTCAAGGGATTAACTATTTGGAGTTGCTGGCAGCATTCCACGGACTTCGTGCGTATTGTTCTAAGCTTGTTGGAGCACATGTCCGTCTCCAAATAGACAACACCACAGCAGTAGCATATTTAAACCATATGGGTGGTACCAGGCCAGTTTCGTGTGACAAATTGGCAAACTCAATTTGGCTCTGGTGTGTTCAAAGAGACATTTGGATTTCAGCTACCTATTTGCCAGGTGAGCTTAATACTGTGGCGGACACCAGGTCACGCAAATTTAATGACAATATTGAATGGATGTTGCATCCTGAGATCTTTTCTAAAGTCACAGCCAAATTTGGTAAACCGGACATTGACCTCTTTGCGTCACGGTGGAACCATCAGGTACCAACCTACGTTTCATGGGAACCAGATCCTGGGGCAATAGCGCTAGATGCATTCTCGCTGGACTGGGGGAAGTGGTTTTTCTATGCCTTCCCCCCATTTTGCCTCATCAGTCGGGTATTGGGAAAGATTCAGGCAGATGCTGCCAAGGGCATCCTTATTATACCCGACTGGCCCACACAGCCTTGGTATCCGGTGGTCTTTGACATGCTCAACGAACCTTGGGTCCTTTTGAAGGGTTGCCCACAATTGGTTACTCACCCTGTCTCAGGGGAGCCGCATCCCTGCCATGGCTATTTAAATTTGTTGGCTTGCAGGTTCTGAACAGGCCGTTAGTCCAATACGGCCTCTCGGCTCGGACCATGGATACCACCGGGGCGTCGTGTCGAGAGTCTACAAGGCGAAGATACCGCTCGCATATTAAGAAGTGGGAAGCCTACTGCAGCCGCTCTCGCATCACGTACGATGACGTGGCAACAACCGACGTCCTGGAATTCCTTGCGGGGTTGCACCATGATGAACACTTAAGTTACAGTGCCATCAACAGCGCCAGAAGTGCGCTATCATTCTACCTCAGTTAGGAGGTAGGATCCAACAGGCTAGTGTCCAGACTCATGCGGGGTATATTCAATATGAATCCGCCTACACCACGCTATAATATCACCTGGGATGTCAGGGACGTATTAACCCTGCTCAGGACGTGGTCACCCATGGAAGGGCTCCAACTGGACCAACGCACCATGAAGCTGGTGATGTTACTAGCGCTGACTTCAGCTCAGAAGGTACAGACACTACACAAACTTCGTGTCGACAGAATGACGTCTGCCCCCACAGAAGTAGTCTTTTTCATTGACGAGCTACTAAAGCAGCATAGACCTGGGTGCACAGGGCTGCAGCTGAAGTTCCCGGCATACCCCGCAGATGCTAGGCTATGTGTAGCCTCACATATCCGCCACTATGTCAAGGTGACGGCACGCATCAGAGGAATGGACAGATACCTGCTTGTCACTCATAAGAGACCTCATCATCAAGTGACAGTCCAGACGATATCCATGTGGCTTCCAGTCGTTTTGGGTAAGTCAGGTATCGACACTAATGTGTTCAAGTCTCTTTCCAACAGGGCTGCATCGACGTCAACGGCGAGGGTCATGGAGGTGCCCATGGACCAAATTCTCGCCACAGCAGGATGGGCTAATGAAGCTGTGTTCCAGCGTTTTTATAACAAGCCTGTTGCTGCTCCTCTACAGTTTGCAGAAGCCGTGCTGAATGCAGGTCACGAACGTGGAGATGTCCCCGCATGAGGGGTTTTGATTTGTTATTAATAACTCTGCTCTTGTTTTGCAGTATGAACTATTGAGCAAGTTTGTTCCTCCCATCCATCCCTGGTAGTGGTGTGTCAGCATGGACGTGGTCCAGGGCGTGTAATCACAGAAGCTTTGAAGTCTTCACGAAGTCACTCACGTGACTCCGAAATGAAATAGTAAGATTGAACGAGAACTTACCAGTTCGAAGGTTGATCTTTATTTTATGAGGAGTCGAAGTGAGGGATTTCGTGCCCTCCTCGCCCAACCCTCAATCACCTTCATCTGGTAATCTTAGTCACTTCAATCTTACTATGCGAAGTCATTTCTTTGTTGGTTTCTGTGATTCCACGCCGCTACTTTGAAGTATGTCGAGCATGCGCGCCGACGGGCTCTTCACGAAATCCCTCACTTCGACTCCTCATAAAATAAAGATCAACCTTCGAACTGGTAAGTTCTCGTTCAATCTTACTATTCTCTGCCTCAGAGGGCGGTGGAGGCCGGTTCTCTGGATGCTTTCAAGAGAGAGCTAGATAGGGCTCTTAAAGATAGCGGAGTCAGGGGATATGGGGAGAAGGCAGGAACGGGGTACTGATTGGGGATGATCAGCCGTGATCACATTGAATGGCGGTGCTGGCTGGAAGGGCCGAATGGCCTCCTCCTGCACCTATTGTCTATAACAGCATTTAAATTAAACAACAAGGAAGCTAAGCGAGAGCCAGCTGTCCTCGTTAACAACAGGCGCTTGGACTTCCACCCAACACCCACTTACCTCGGCGTAAAGCTGGACAGGTCACCTACATTTTGTCAACACCTGGCTGGCACGTAGCGGCCTCACCTGACGCCTGGTTGGGACAAGTTGGGGAGCCAGCCCATCAACTCCTCACAACTCTGCCTTAGCTCTTGTGTATGCCCCAGCTGAGTACTGCGCACCCGTATGGAGCAGAAGTACACATACTAGCCAATATAACCCATATAACAATTCCAGCACAGAAACAGGCCATCACAGCCCTTCCAGTCCCTGCCCAACACTTACTCTCACCTAGTCCCATCTACCTGCACTCACACCATAACCCTCCATTCCCTTCCCATCCATATACCTATCCAATTTATTTTTAAATGATAAAATCGATCCTGCCTCCACCACTTCCACTGGAAGATCATTCCACACAGCCACCACTCTCTGAGTAAAGAAGTTCCCCCTCATGTTACCCCTAAACTTCTGTCCCTTAATTCTCATGTCATGCCCTCTTGTTTGAATCTTCCCTACTCTCATTGGGAAAAGCTTAGCCACGTCAACTCTGTCTATCCCTCTCATCATTTTAAAGACCTCAGTCAAGTCCCCCCTTAACCTTCTGCGCTCCAAAGAATAAAGACCTAACTTGCTCAACCTTTCTCTGTAACCGGTAGACACAAGCCTGAACAGCACCTTGCGAACCATCGCTGGGTGCCTTCAACGTACTCCGGTCGAGCAGCTCCCTATACTTGTAGGCTTTCCGCCTGCAGGGATCCGAAGGCAAGCAGCAACTCTGGCACTATCGCGTCCTGCCATGGACCCAGATCACCTCCTCCATCAGGCTATCAGCAGAGAGCAGAGGCCACCCCGACTGAAGTCCCATCACCCCTTTGCTCCACATAGAAACATAGAAACATAGAAAATAGGAGCAAGAGGAGGCCATTCTGCCCTTCCAGCCAGCACCGCCATTCATTGTGATCATGGCTGATTGTCCCCTATCAATAACCCGTGCCTGCAGAAGGGTTTTGGCCTGAAACGTTGCCTATTTCCTTCGCTCCATAGATGCTGCTGCACCCGCTGAGTTTCTCCAGCATTTTTGTCTACCTTCGATTTTCCAGCATCTGCAGTTCCTTCTTAAACCCGTGCCTGCCTTCTCCCCATATCCCTTGACTCCACTAGCCCCTAGAGCTCTATCTAACTCTCTCTTAAATCCATCCAGTGACTTGGCCTCCACTGCCCTCTGTGGCAGGGAATTCCACAAATTCACAACTCTCTGGGTGAAAAAGTCTTTTCTCACCTCAGTCTTAAATGGCCTCCACTTTATTCTAAGACTGTGGCCCCTGGTTCTGGACTCGCCCAACATTGGGAACATTTTTCCTGCATCTAGCTTGTCCAGTCCTTTTATAATTTTATATGTTTCAATAAGATCCCCCCTCATCCTTCTAAACTCCAGTGAATACAAGCCTAGTCTTTTCAATCTTTCCTCATATGACAGTCCCGCCATCCCAGGGATCAATCTGGTGAACCTACGCTGCACTGCCTCAATCACAAGGATGTCCTTCCTCAAATTAGGAGACCAAAACTGTACACAATACTCCAGATGTGGACTCACCAGAGCCCTGTACAACTGCAGAAGAACCTCTTTATGGAAAACAACTCCGAGCATCCATCCTCCCAGCCAACTGAGACAAGAGCACACTGGACAGCCACCAACTGGTCACAGGAGTGGAAGGCAACCTCACCTCCATTACACAGCTACATCTCTTCACCAGATAAAAGCTGTCCAGGGTCTGAGCTCCACAGAGGAGCATGGGTGAAGCTCAACAGACTTGGTACTGGAGTTGGGCATTTCAATGCCAGCGTGTGGAGATGGGGGCTCCATCCGCCAGAGCCCAGCCTGTGAATGTGGAGCAGAACAGCAGACAGCCAACCATGCCATGAGGATGTACACACCATTGAGGATAAATGGGGATACTGTGGATAGGGTGAGCTGTTTTAAATACCTGGGAGTCCACATCTCTGAGGATCTGACATGGACATCGCACGCTGCAGCACTGGTGAGTAAGGCAAGGCAGCGCCTTTACCACCTCACGCAATTGAGGAAATTCAGAGTGTCTCCGAGCGAGGATCCTCCAGTGCTTCTACTCTGCGGCTGTGGAAAGCATCTTGTCTGGAACCATTACAATCTGGTTTGGGAACTGCTCTGCCCAGGACAAGAAGGCTCTGCAGAGGGTAGTGCATTCGGCCGAACGCACTATGGGAACTTCTCTCGCCCCTCTGCAGGAACTATACATCAGGAGGTGCAACTCCAGAGCCAATAAGGTAATGGGAGACCTCTTCCACCCCTGCAACGGACTGTTCCAGCTCTTACAGTCAGGCAGGCAAACGCCTCCGTTGCCATGCTGTGAGAACGGAGACGATGAGAAGGAATTTCTGCGCAGAGGCCATTCGGACTGTAAATCCTATCCCACCAGGGACTAACTCTACTGGACCAATTATATTGTTTTTTCACCATTGGAGTTTTTTGGGGTTTTTTTTCCCTTTTTCCTTCCTCCCACAAATATGCAATATGTGAATATGTGATTCTGTTTCATTCTGTTTTGTAGTGTTTTTGCACAGTCTGCAAGCACGGCCACTTTTCATTTCACTGCACATCTCGTATGTGTATGTGACAAATACACTTGTACTTGACTTGACTTGTCATCTCCGGGTGCCCGCTCTACCACCCACCAAATGGAGCCCCGTCAAGGCCTGGCAGACATTGACGCCAACAGAGACAACAACCTGGCTGCTCAACACCCCGCGCGAGATCTAACTATTCCTTGGATTTATTTATGTTTCGTTTGCAAGAAGAAAATGCTCTTAGGGATAATGGAATCAAGGGATATGGGGAGAAGGCAGGAACTGATTGTGGATGATCAGCCATGATCACATTGAATGGTGGTGCTGGCTCGAAGGGCTGAACGGCCTAATCCTGCACCTATTTTTCTATGTTTCAATGGAGCTGGAGCGAGGGTACATTGTAACTTTCTAAATGCCCTTTATGTGGCAACTGTTTGCATACCTTGGGTTTCCGAGCAAAAGGTTTCACTGTGACAATTAAGTATTCATTCAGATCGTACGAACTCCGTACAGACAGCATCCGTAGCGGGGATCGAACCCTGATCTCTGGCTCTGTGAGGCATCAACTCTACCTGCTGCGGCACCGTGCCACCCTTGGTGGGCTGTATGGCCTCACCCTTGCTCCTGGAGCTGATGCAGTGTCCTCCAACACTCTGACTTTAGCTCAGACTGTCAGCATCTGCATCATAGAAGTGAGATCGACCGACTGACCATATGGTGCCAGCACAACAACCTGGCCCTCAACACCAGCAAAACCAAGGAACTGATTGTGGACTTTGGAAGGAGTAGGATGGGGACCCACAGTCCTGTTTATATCAACGGGTCAATGGTGGAAAGGGTCAAGAGCTTCAAATTCCTGTGCGTGCACATCTCTGAAGATCTTTCCTGGTCCGAGAACACAGATGCAATTATTAAGAAAGCTCATCAGCGCCTCTACTTCTTGAGAAGATTACGGAGAGTTGGTCTGTCAAGGAGGACTCTCTCTAACTTCTACAGGTGCACAGTAGAGAGCTTGCTGACTGGTTGCATCGTGGCTTGGTTCGGCAACTTGAGCTCCCTGGAGCGGAAAAGACTACAAAAAGTAGTAAACACTGCCCAGTCCATCATCGGCTCTGACCTCCCCACCATCGAGGGGATTTATCGCAGTCACTGCCTCATAAAGGCTGGCAGCATCATCAAGGACCCACACCATCCTGGCCACACACTCATCTTCAGGTAGAAGGTACAGGAGCCTGAAATCTGGTACATCCAGGTTCAGGAATAGCTACTTCCCCACAGCCATCAGGCTATTTTACTTCGGAGTCACGTGAGTGACTACGTGAAGACCCCGCCAGCACACATGCGCGACATATCGTCGTGCGCATGCGGAAGCGACGGTCGGGAGGAGCGGGGCTCCTCCAGCGTGAGCTTTAAAAAGCTCACGCCAGGTAAGTCTCACCGAAGGAGTGAGTCGACCATTATGGAAGGGAGAAAATCAAAGAGAGCGGCGGCCAAATCAGCGGCTAAGGACAGCAGCCAACGGAGAACCGCCTCTCCAGAGCTACAGGTTCTACCTGCAGCTCCCGACTTTTTGGACTTTGAGACCGTTGGTACGCCACGGTTGGGGAAAACTACCCGGAAGTCGGCCGGGGCCGACTCAGCGGAGTCCGGTCCCGAGGGCACCCCGCTCGCTGGCAGCGACGGAGGTCGCCTTGACCGCATTGAGCGGATGATGGAGCAGCTGCTCCAACGTGACCTGCTAAAGCAGGGGCAGGATCACAGTGGGACCCCTAGTAGGCCCACGGCAAGTTCCTTTCGAGGACTGCCCAATGTATCCCCTTCTATACAGGGGAGCATTGAGGGTCAGAACTGGGCTGACCCAGAAGAGGGAGAGTTGGCTGAAGCACCTGCAGCGTCAGGGGTGTGTGAAGATTATATGGATGTGGTGAGCAAACATGCCATGCCCAACCAGAAGGGCCTACCCATCCACCCCAAGCTGGCTGCCAGCATTGATTATATGGCCACCAACCAACTTCAGGAACAGGCCATCAATGCCACAGCAGACAAATATATGGCGCCAGAAAACTGCAAGTCATTAAATGTACCCGCGGTGAACAACCCGATATGGGGAAACATGAGCCCCTGGAGTAGAGGGCAGGAGATGAAACTTCAGAAGATCCTGAAGCTCCTAACCGCAGGGATTACTGCAGTAGCCAGAACAGCAGTGGGAGTGGATATGCCGGAAGAACTACAAGATGCTTTGGCCTTACTGTGCAACACACAGTATGAAATTAACAATTTCAGGAAAAGCATTATAAAGCCGGCGCTTAACCCCAAGTTCGCGGGGTTGTGTAAGCCTGGGAAGACGCAGCCTCCAAGCCTGCTATTTGGGGAAGATCTCCCCAAACAGGTTAAAGATCTTGACGAGGAGGCTAAGGCTTTGGGCCTTATTAAAGTACCTGGGTACACTAAGCCTCATCACCCACACAGAACGCACCCCTACGCACCCACCGGGCAGAGTTACCCTAACAGGTCTGCCGGTGGTGAAAGCTCGAAGGCCGGCATACCTGCTCAGCGGTCTTTTTTAGGCCAAGGCCCAGGCCGGCCTCCTTGGAAGATGCGCCACTCCCAGAACACCTACAACCAGCCGAGGAAGCAAGGGCAGAAACCACCACACCGGCAGTAACCATGGAGGTAGGTGGGTCTGGGATCCCCAAGAACACTACTGACCCAAATTCACTTTGCATAGGGGGCAGGTTGCACATGTTCCTCGAGAATTGGCTCACTTTTACCTCTGATCCTTATATACTCAGGAGTATTCAGGGCTACAAAATTGAATTTATTCACGAACTCCCTACCCCGGTACAGCATGCACCTAGTCGGAAATTCGTCCTTTCTCATAGAGATAAGGCAGCAGGGCATGCTGAACTACAGAGGTTGATAGAAAAAGGGGTAATTGAGAAGGCCTTTAAAGAACCTCAGGAGTTCGTGTCTAATATATTCACTAAAAACAAAAAAGATGGCGGTTGCCGCATCATCATAGATTTGACCGACCTGAATACTTCTGTCCAGTATATTCATTTTAAAATGGACACCTTCGACACTGCTATTCAGCTTATAGCCAATGGGTACTACATGGCATGCGTTGACCTCAAAGATGCATACTATTCAGTACCCATACACAAGGATCATAGGAAATACTTAAAATTTATCTGGATGGGACAATTATGGCAATATAAAGCTTTGCCTAATGGGTTATCGTCAGCACCCAGATTGTTTACCAAGATATTGAAACCAGCTTTGGCCTATTTAAGGAAACAGAATCATACTGTTATGGCCTATCTTGATGACATCCTCATAGTGGGGGAGAATTTGGAGATGGCTACCTTGGCAGTCACAGCCACGAAACATATTTTTCAGAAACTGGGGTTTACGATACATCCAGATAAATCAATATTGGAACCCTCTACCACCATGAAATATTTGGGGTTCATTATTGACTCAGTGCAAATGTCTGTCACGTTACCACCAAGCAAGGTGGAAGACCTGATAGAGGCTTGCAGGAGCCTCATTGGCATTAAGGTCCCATCCATTCGGCAGGTGGCCAGGGTGATTGGGAAGATAGTAGCTGCATTTCCTGCAGCACAATATGGGCCCTTACATTACCAAAACTTACAAAGAGCCAAAATTACGGCGCTCAAAAATCATGCTGGCCATTTTGATAGGCCCATGAAAATTCCAGAAAAGGCAAAAGCCGAATTATATTGGTGGATGGGTAATGCCCAAAATTGTCCCAAACCCATAACTATCACCAATCCCTCGATCACCTTACAAACGGATGCCAGTGCCAAAGGGTGGGGAGCTACTAACACTACCTCTAGCTGTGGAGGTAGATGGAGTGCACCAGAGTTAACCCTATTTAAAAACTTAGGGATTAACTGTTCAGAAATGCTGGCAGCATTTCACGGCCTTAAAGCATACTGCACTAACATGCACAAAGTTCATGTTAGAATACAGATTGACAACACCACGGTGGTAGCCTATATTAACCACATGGGCGGTGTAAAGTCGATATCGTGTGATGAATTGGCCAACAATATCTGGCACTGGTGTCTGCAAAGAGAAATTTGGATCTCTGCAACTTACCTTCCAGGTAAACTAAACACAGTGGCAGACACCAGGTCACGGAAATTCAACGACAACATAGAATGGATGTTGGATCGGAATGTGTTCACAGATATTGTAGAACGTTATGGGACACCAGATATCGACCTTTTCGCGTCCAGGCTAAATCACCAACTACCAACGTATGTTGCTTGGGAGCCAGACCCGGGGGCAGTAGCGATGGATGCTTTCTCGCTACACTGGGGGGATTTATTTTGCTACGCTTTCCCCCCTTTCTGCCTCATCAGTCGGGTCTTGCAAAAAATCAAGCAAGACTCCGCATCGGGTATCTTGGTAGTGCCCGACTGGCCTACTCAACCATGGTTCCCTCTGGTACAGAAGATGGCCACAAAACCCTGTATCAGGGTGAATAAAAGACCAAGCCTGCTTGTTCATCCTGTTACAGGAGAATGTCATCCATGTCATGACCGCATGGATTTGTTAATTTGCAGATTTTAAAACGGCCACTTCATGGATTCGGACTCTCCAACAGGACCATTGATACCATCACGGGAGCCTGCAGAGAGTCCACAAGGAAGCAGTACCTGACCTACATCAGGAAATGGGAAGGATTCTGCGTGACTACTAAAACAACATACGAAACCGCCACCATCACGGAAGTGCTGGAGTTTCTGGCTACCCTTCATTATGATGAGGGTCTAAGCTACAGCGCCATTAACTGTGCCAGGAGTGCCCTATCGTCTTACTTGGGCAAGGGGAGTGACCAATTGGGAATTGGGTCACATCCCCTAGTATCCAAATTTATGAGGGGAATATTTAATTCTAATCCCCCCAGGCCCAGATATAGCCATACCTGGGACATCAGCACGGTATTGACGATGCTGCGAGGATGGACACCGAACACGGGACTCCCTTTGGCCAAATTAACCTACAAAATGGTCATGATAATGGCACTAATCACGGCGCAACGGGTCCAGTCCCTGCACAAACTCAGTCTGGATGCCATGGCAATTACCAGTGGGAAAATCACATTCCAGGTGCAGGGACTATTGAAGCAAGATCGACCCGGAGTGTCTGGACATACTTTGGAGTTCCTGGCTTACCCAGCGGACACCCGTCTTTGTATCGTTACATTGATTCTGCGATACATTTCAGTCACTAAAGATCTAAGGGGCACGGAAACAGCTTTGCTTGTCAGTCACAAGAAGCCTCATCACAGGGTCACGGTGCAAACCATCTCCAGATGGTTAAGGGTGGTACTGGATGCGGCGGGGGTGGATACTAATGTGTACAAATCTCACTCCACCAGGGCAGCATCCACCTCGGCGGCTAGAAGGATGGAGGTACCACTGGATCACATCCTGGCCACAGCGGGTTGGAACAATGAGAAAACCTTCCACCGCTTTTATAACAAACCCGTGACCTCCCCTGACAATTATGCAGGGAGGATTTTAAGTGCTGCCAGATAAATAACCCTTATGGGACACAATATTGTGTTTGGTATGAATAAATACCTGTTTTGTTTTTCAGCCAGTGTCTTGTCTGAATCACGTCCATCCTCTTATCCCAGCTTTAGCGGTGTGTGAGCATGGAGCTTCCAGGGCATGAAATCACAGAGCTTTGAAATCTTCACGTAGTCACTCACGTGACTCCGAAGTAAAATAGTAAGATTAAACGAGAACTTACCAGTTTGAAGTTATTTTATGAGGTGTCACGATGAGGGATTACGTGCCCTCGCTCCCGACCCTCTATTATAAAGATCACCTGGTATGAAAGTTCTCTTTTTTATCTTACTATATTAGTCATTGTGACTGTTTGTTCTGTGATTTCACACCACTGCTTTGAAGAATGTCGCGCATGCGTGCTGGCGGGGTCTTCACGTAATCCCTCATCGTGACACCTCATAAAATAAAGATCAAACTTCAAACTGGTAAGTTCTCGTTTAATCTTACTATTAAACTCAACTCAAACAAAACTCTGTACTGCAGCAAAGCAAGAATGTCATTGTCCTATCTGGGAACATGACAATAAACTCTCTTGTTTATACCAAAGATCATACCAAAGATCATAGAGCGGAGCAAGATGCTCCACTCCAACGTAAACCAACGCACTGACGTGTAGTACGTAACGTAACACCACGGCAGCCATTTGTTAAAGCAAAACGCGACTTCCGGTATGCCTCCCGCTGTGCACTCCGCTCTATCATCTCTGGTGTAATCAGTGTTGTAGGGAACAGTGTGTGATATAGCTCATCTATCACATCACATATTTTAGTTCATTATATTGTAAATGTTTCCCCCCTGTTCCCCCATTTCCCTCCCATCTTTCCTCCCCAGCCCCCTCCCCCGGGGCGGCCTTGTTGGCTTCGGAAGCCACGGACTCCAGTAAGGAGGCGGCCGTTCCAGATGTCCCAAGCCGCTGAGAGGGTGCTCCCGGAGCACCATCACCCAGCGAGAACGGCCTGGAACATCGGGCCCTGTGGAGGCCTCAATAGGCCCGACTATGGGAGAACAGGGGATGGGGACTGGACATTGTGCCTTCCCCCACAGTGGCAACCATTGTGGGGGGATGTTTTTATGTCTACTGTTAAATCCTATGATGTTGTGTCTTATCTTTATTTGTGTGCTGCATGGCAAATCAAATTTCACTACACCAACTGGTGTACCTGACAAAAGATGTCCTTTGTCCTTTTGTCCTTTGCATAGTTTCCCTTGCATTGTAGTGTGCAGTTTCCCTTGTATTGCTTTAACACACACTGTGCACAAAATTACATTTAACTTATATATAAATATATATATGAATGTGTGTTTGTGTGGGCCTGTGTGTGAGAGACAAGTTAGAAATAAGTACATTTGCTTCTCATGGATCAGAAGCAACTTTAAATAGCAATGTTACAAAATTTTGAGATTTAAAAAATCAAGTCTGCAATTTATCCCATCAGATAAAGCATAAAAAGAAGTTTAATTTGACACCTAATTCACTTTCATATCTTCAGTATTAAGAAAGTTATGGCCATTTTCATACTCGGAAATTAGCATCTTGCTCCCCATTGCCTTTCAATTGACTTAACTCAAAAGCTGTGATCTAGAACTGTTAAAAGCCCATAACTTTCTTAAAAATTAAGAGAACTCAATGAAATTTTCAGTTATTATAGATTGAAGCATTCTGAAACAAATATGAAACAATCTTACTTGGATGACCTGAAATTAAAGCATATAATTAGTTAGTTATCTAATTGTAGCTAATTACAAAATTCAACGAGCAGATCTAAACATCTATCCATTTCTTAAGAAAAGATAAACTTTTTTAAAATTGCCTAAGTGTCCAAATAACATTCACACAATAATCCACAATATAACATAATTTTTAAATCTAATTTTCATGAATTTGGAAGGAATTTAGTGTTTAATTCCTGTAAGTTAATGGCCATTTAAATCAACTTGCGAGTGGATTTTAGTGGAATGCGGTGGATTGGAACGTTGTGGTTTGCGGTGAAGTCGGTATGAAAAATACTGGCGCTTCATTACATTTTTTTTGTCCCCTTTTTGCAACATGAAAATGTGATTAAATGCTTCCTAAAAACCAAGTTTTTATGTAAAAATAAACTATGTAGCTTCTTTCATCGCCTATGTTAGGTCCGTTCTGCTGTCGGCGTTCAGAGCATTAGAAGATGATTTTTAAACCACTTTAGTTAATAAATAATCTAGCGTAATTTAAAAATAGCTTCATGAATGAAATGTCAGAGCGATTTTTCTTTAGCGACGAAATCGCCCGACATGGATCGACTTGGACTGTCTTGGGAAAAACGGCATTTTAAACCGGCCCCCCCTCTGGAAGGCGCCAAAGTCACGCACACGGGGAGCGGCAGAACTGCAGCGCCGCTAAAGGTAGGTATTGTAACATACCTACTTTAAAGCATCACTATTACTCTGTTTCTTATTTGTCAGATGATGTACATAAACCATAAAGCAATTATATATATAATTATACACATATGAATATATATATGCATATATATAGATGTACAAAGCTGCACACAAAGAAATGACATATTGGGTCAAATTTCAAATTCCTTGACAAGCACTTTATTGGGTTCCTGACGAACACAGTATCAACCACAAATATAAGAAAATATAGCACATTGATGACAAGTTTCCGAAAATGGCATCAGAATACACAAATACGTTTTGTGTAACGGATGTGGCGTGGTGACCACCAGTGACCTAGTTGCCACAGTGACTGCGCGTGTTTAGAAACATAGGAACATAGAAAATAGGTGCAGGAGTAGGCCATTCGGCCCTTCGAGCCTGCACCGCCATTCAATATGATCATGGCTGATCATCCAACTCAGTATCCTGTACCTGCCTTCTCTCCATACCCCCTGATACCTTTAGCCACAAGGGCCACATCTAACTCCCTCTTAAATATAGCCAATGAACTGGCCTCAACTACCTTCTGTGGCAGAGAATAGTAAGATTGAACGAGAACTTACCAGTTCGAAGGTTGATCTTTATTTCATGAGGAGTCGAAGTGAGGGATTTCGTGAAGAGCCCGCCGGCGCGCATGCTCGACATACTTCAAAGTAGCGGCGTGGAATCACAGAACCAACAATAGAAATGACTTCGCATAGTATGATTGAATTGACTAAGATTACCAGATGAAGGTGATTGAGGGTTGGGCGAGGAGGGCACGAAATCCCTCACTTCGACTCCTCATGAAATAAAGATCAACCTTCGAACTGGTAAGTTCTCGTTCAATCTTACTATTTCATTTCGGAGTCACGTGAGTGACTTCGTGAAGACTTCAAAGCTTCTGTGATGACACGCCCTGGACCACGTCCATGCTGTCACACCACTACCAGGGATGGATGGGAGGAATAACTTGCTGACTAGTCCATACTGCAAAACAAAGCATATTTATTAACAAACAAATCAAAACCCCTCATTCGGGGACATCTCCACGTTCTTGCCCCGCATCTAGCACGGCTTCTGCGAACTGTAGAGGCGCAGCAACGGGCCGGTTGTAGAACCGCTGGAACACCGTCTCATTAGCCCATCCTGCTGTGGCGAGAATATGGTCCATGGGCACCTCCATGACCCTCGCCGCCGACGTCGATGCAGCGCTGGTGGAATGAGATTTGAACACATTAGTGTCGATACCCGACTTACCCAAGACGACTCGAAGCCACCTGGATATCGTCTGTGTTGTCACTCGATGGTGAGGTCTCTTATGAGTGACAAGCAGGTATCTCTCCATTCCTCTGATGCTTGCCGTCACCTTGACGTAGTAACGGATATGGGAGGCTAAGCATAGCCTAGCATCGGCGGGGTATGCCGGGAACTTCAGCTGCAGCCCTGTGCACCCAGGTCTGTGTTGCTTTAGTAGCTCGTCAACAAAGAAAACTACTTCTGTGGGGGTAGACATCATTCTGTCGACACGTAGTTTATGGAGTGTCTGTACCCTCTGTGCTGAAGTCAGCGCTAGTAACATCACCAGCTTCATGGTGAGTTTGTCCAGCTGGAGCCCTTCCATGGGGGACCACGTCCTGAGCAGAGTTAAAACGTCCCTGACATCCCAGGTGATATTGTAACGTGGTGTAGGCGGATTCGTATTGAAAATACCCCGCATGAGCCTGGACACTAGCCTGTTGGATCCCACCTCAATATTGAGGTAGAATGATAGAGCGCTCCTGGCGCTGTTGATGGCACTGTAGCTTAAGTGTTCATCATGGTGCAACCCCGCGAGGAATTCCAGGACGTCGGTTATAGTCACGGCATCGTACGTGATGCGAGAGCGGCTGCAGAAGGCTTCCCACTTCCTGATGTGAGAGCGGTATCTTCGCCTTGTAGACTCTCGGCACGACGCCGCAATGGTATCCATGGTCCGGGTAGAAAGGCCGTATTGTTCTAAAGGCCGATTCAGAATCTGCAAGCCAACAAATTTAAATAGCCATGGCAGGGATGTGGCTCCCCTGAAACAGGGTGAGTAACTAATTCTGGGCTACCCTGCAAACGGACCCAAGGTTCACTGAGCGTGTCAAAGACCATCGGATACCATGGCTGTGTAGGCCAGTCGGGTATGATAAGGATGCCCTTGGCACCGTCCATCTGAATTTTACGTAATACCCGACTGATGAGGCAAAACGGGGGGAATGCATAGAAAAAGCAATTCCCCCAGTCTAGCGAGAATGCATCTAACGCTATAGCCCCAGGATCTGGTTCCCACGCGACGTAGGTTGGTACCTGATGGTTCAACCGGGACGCAAAAAGGTCAATGTCCGGTTTCCCAAATTTGGCTGTGATTTTTGCAAAAATTTCAGGATGTAACATCCATTCAATATTATCATTGAACTTGCGTGACCTGGCGTCCGCCACAATATTAAGCTCACCTGGCAAATAGGTAGCTGAAATCCAAATGTCTCTCTTGACACACCAGAGCCAAATTGAATTAGCCAATTTATCACATGAAACTGACCTGGTACCGCCCATGTGGTTTAAATATGCCACCGCTGTGGTATTGTCTATTTGGAGCCGGACATGTGCTCCAATGATCTTGGAACAATATGCACGAAGTCCGTGAAACGCTGCAAGCAGCTCCAAATAGTTGATCCCTTGTGATACCAACATCGTATTCTCAAGGGTATCCCATCGGCCCCCACAACTAGAGAATTGATTCGTAGCTCCCCAGCCATCAGAGCTCGCATCAGTTTGTAAGTATATCATCGGTTTCGCCTCAATAATAGTTTTGAACGATTTACTAATGTGGCAAACCCACCATCGTAATTCATCCAATGCTGCAGGCGGCAGCCGCATTGATCGATCATAATGACCAGCATGCCGTCGCAACGCAGCGATCTTGGCTCTCTGCAAGTTTTGATAATGCAGAGGTCCATACCGGGCTGCCGGAAACAAAGCCACAATCTTGCCAATGACAGTAGCTGTGTGACGAATCGATGGTATACGAGTATTAATCAAGTCTGTACACACCTGTGTTACCTCCTCAATTTTGTTAATTGGTATGGTGACTCTCATGCTAATGGAATTCACCTGGAACCCCAGATAATTAATTACCTGGGTGGGGCAGAACTTAGATTTTTCTGGATGAACAATGAACCCAAGCTGTTGGAACAAATTGACCGCAGCTGCCACCCCTTGTTGTGCTAATTCCAAGGTGTGGCCGACAATTAAAATATCATCTAAATAGGCCATAACAATATGATGTCTTTGTCTTAAATAAGCCATAATTGGCTTCACCAATTTAGTAAATAAGCGAGGGGCTGTGGTGAGCCCATTAGGCAACGCCCTATATTGCCACAGCTGATCCATCCAGATAAATTTTAAGAACCTTCTGTAATATTTTTTCATAGGTACGGTATAGTACGCATCCTGTAAATCTATGCATGCCATAAAGCACCCTTGTGAAATCAATGATTTGGCCGTTTCAAACGTGTCCATTTTAAAATGAGTATATGTTACAAAGTTATTCAGAGTGGTTAGATCAATAATGACTCTACAGCCTCCATCCTTCTTAGGTCTAGTGAAAATATTGGAAACAAATTCAACGGGCTCATGAACCGTTCTCTCTATGACCCCTTTCTGTTCCAACCTTAAAATTTCCTTATAGCCTACTGACTGTTCCGCAGCCGTTAGTTTGAAAGTACGACCCGGCCTATGCTGAGGTGGAGGGATGTCCCCATTAATAAACTCAATACTATGGCCCTGAATATTCCGTAACACATACTCATCGCTGGTAATGTCACCCCATGCACCCGCAAACAACCGCAAACGCCCACCAACATGTGGAGTTAAACAAAGAGAAAAAAGAGAACCAGATCGCCTCACCTCTGTGGTTACCGGCGGTCCCTGACACGAGTGGGTGGTCGTGGAGGTGCTGGGTTGGTTTGAGGTCGTGGCGTCCTCATTTTCCACCTCGGCTTCTGCCGAGCCTGTCCTAAAAAAGACCCCTGGGGTTGGGGTGGCTGATATCGGTTTGGAGCTGGAGGGTAATTCCTGGTGGAAGTGCTGACAGACCCTCGTGAACGGCCAAGTGGGGCTTTCGAGCTTGATGGCGTGGGGGCACTGTGAGAGCGCATGAGCCCCACGGTCTTGGCTTGTTCATCCAGCTCTCTGACCCTTTTGGAGAGGTCTTCGCCAAAGAGCTGACGGGGCGGCGGCGGCGGCGGTGGTTTGCACAACCCTGCAAACTTAGGGTTGAGCGCTGGGCGGATGCTGTTCTTCCGAAAGCCGTTTATTTCGTTTTGAGTAGCGCACAGAAGCGCCAGAGCATCCTCCTGGTCCAAATTAAGCTCCTCTCCGTCGACCGACCGCACAAAGGCAGTAATCCCGGCCATGAGGAGTTTCAGGATCCGCTGAATTTTCAGCTCCTGCTGACGGATAGCCGCACTGATGTTGCCCCATATTGGCGTATTGACCACAGGCACGTTGAGGGAATTGCAGTTTGAGGGAGCCTTGTGACGGCTCATGGCTTGTAGTAGGACTTCCTCCTGAAGCTGGTGATTATTTAGGAAGTCCACTGTGGCTGCCAACTTCGTATTGATGGGAAGCCCCAACGAATGAGGGGCTGCAAATTTGGTAGCCACATCGAGGAGGTCCTCCGCCGGTAATTCAGGCGGGGGTGGGATGGGGTCAACCACGGCCTCCTCGTCCTGCTGCTCCAGGCTGGTGTACGAAGCTGGTGATGAAGCCCTGTGCCTGTCGCTGCTGGATGCCTGTTGTTGTTGACCTTGTAGGAGAAGCTCCAGCAGCCGCTCCATCCGGTCAATACGCCCTTCACCCTGAACACTCAGGTGGTCGGAGTCCTCCGGCTCTGAAAATTGGCCGGGGCTCCTGTCATCGGCCCGCACCTCGTCGAGGCCCTGCCGGTGCCGGTAGTTGTCGTCGACAGCCGCCGAGGCGAAACTGCGCGATTCCTGCACGGGCGTGTTCAACCGCCTCCGTTTAGCGGGAGCGGAAGCCGTTGCCTCTATGGACAGATGCGGCATGGTGTCGGCACCAGCCGAAGCCTGGATACCTTGGGCCCGTGCAGGCTTGCCAGCTGCCCACATCGTGGACCTTGCCGACGCATGGTCTCGCCCACCCATCCATGGGGGGCTCGGCGACCGTGACGGGACCCCCAACTGACTCGTCCCGGCGTCGAAAGTTGGGGGGCGACGGCTGGACCTCACAGCTGCCCCGGGTCCCGTCCTGGAACCTGACCGCTCCTTGGCGGCAGGCAGAGCCTTAGCCCCGACAGGGTTAGGCTGCTGGGCTCCTGCCCTTCCCCTTCTCAGAGGGCTGCGTGAAACGGGCCGTGCAGCCGCACGGACCCTTCTGCTCGAAGCCGTCAGCAAGCCTGCTGACGACCTGGCTGCCATGGCAGAGTCGTCCTGCTCTGGCGGCACACCACACTCCTCCTCGTCGAACTCCTCCGAGCTGTGGTGTGCGGGCGGGTCCGGACCTGAAAATACAGAGCTCACCGACATCTCCGCCCTCGTTCCGGTCTGCGTTGCAGGTACCCCCGACAACTCTCGCTCCGGAACTGCTGGCCGGCGACTTCTCCTCGAACTCCGGCCTCTCCCATCCATGTTCTTGCTGTGAAACAAACACAACAAGAACCACCAACTTAAGGTAGCATACTTACCTGCGTGGTTCCCTTATGAAGGGCTGGCGAGGAGCTCGCTCCTCCGTCAGCCGTCGCAGCAACGCGATACGACGATATGTCGAGCATGCGCGCCGGCGGGCTCTTCACGAAGTCACTCACGTGACTCCGAAATGAAATTCCACAGATTCACCACTCTCTGTGTGAAAAATGTTTTTCTCATATCAGTCCTAAAACATTTCCCCCTTGTCCTTAAACTGTGGCCCCTTGTTCTGGACTTCCCCAACATCGGGAACAATCTTCTTGCATCCAGCCTGTCCAACCCCTTAAGAATTCTGTACAGTTTATTGTCATGTGTCCCTGATAGGACAATGAAATTCTTGCTTTGCTCAGCACAACAGAATATAGACGGCATGAATACAGAACAGATCAGTGTGTCCATATACCATTATATAAATATATACACACATGAATAAATAAACTGATAAAGTGCAAATAACAGATAATGGACTATTAATGTTTTGTTTGAGTTGAGTTTAATAGTCTGATGGCTGTGGGGAAGTAGCTATTCCTGAACCTGGACGTTGCAGTCTTCAGGCTCCTGTACCTTCTACCTGAAGGTAGCGGGGAGATGAGTGTGTGGCCAGGATGGTGTGGGTCCTTGATGATGCTGCCAGCCTTTTTGAGGCAGCGACTGCGATAAACCCCCTCGATGGAAGGGAGGTCAGAGCCGATGATGGACTGGGCAGTGTTTACTACTTTTTGTAGTCTTTTCCTCTCCAGGGCGCTCAAGTTGCCGAACCAAGCCACGATGCAACCGGTCAGCAAGCTTTCTACTGTGCACCTGTAGAAGTATGAGGGAGTCCTCCTTGACAGATCGACTCTTCTCAGAAAGTAGAGGCGCTGATGTGCTTTCTTAATAATTGCATCTGTGTTCTCGGACCAGGAAAGATCTTCACAGATGTGCATGCCCAGGAATTTGAAGCTCTTGACCCTTTCAACCATCGACCCGTTGATATAAACGGGACTGTGGGTCCCCATCCTACTCCTTCCAAAGTCCGCAATCAGTTCCTTGGTTTTGCTGGTGTTGAGGGCCAGGTTATTGTGCTGGCACTGTATGGACAGTCGCTCGATCTCTCTTCTGTACTCCGACTCATCCCCATCAGTGATTTTAATTTAAATATGTAGGTATGTATGCACTACATTGTGTTACGCAAGTATAGAATGAAAGATTGGAAAAATATTTCGACATTGTGTTCATGGATATTTTATTCACAATATTAGGATTTCATATATATGTATATATGTGTATGTGTATATATATATATGTGTGTGTATATATGTGTGTGTATATATATGTGTGTGTATATATACATACACGCACACACATATATATATGTATACATATATATATATATATACATGTATACATATATATATATATACATACAAATACGTGTGTGCATATATATGTATATACATATACATATATATATATACACACACAGAGATTGAAAGAAAAAGGTTGCTAGGGGGCGCCGTCCTGTATAGTATGGCTGCCCAGTCTGCAGCTGTATGTTTTTCACTCTTTTCTTTATTTTTAGTGAGTTAAAGTGTTTTGTTTTTGGAGTTTTATTCTTTTTTATGTGGGGGGTGGGGGGGGGGGGGGGAGGGGGAGGGGGAAACTACTTTTCCTGGTACCTACCTGGTCGGAGAGGCAGCTTTTCTCCAGGCAGCATCTTTGACCTGTCCTCGCGGCCTACCAGCGGGCCTGGAGCGGCGTTTCCTGAGGAGACCGCCCAGAACCTCGGCTTCGGCAGCGGCGCAGCACTGGAGCGCCATCACAGGGCAGAGCGGGCGATGCCTTGCCTGGGTCGCCACGTTGGAACTCCGGTGAGCTGAGACCGCGGAGGAAATCATCGCGGAGCCGCGGGTCTGTGGAATGGCCAGCTGCGGGCGGCGGCGCTGAATTCACCATTGGGAGCCAGTGGAGGGGAGCTCCATTCAGCGCGGCCTTGTTGGCTTCGGAAGCCGCGGACTCCGGTAAGGAAGCAGCCGTTCCAGGTGTCACAAGCCGCTGAGAGGATTCTCCCGACGCTGGGGCACCACCACCTGGCGGGAACGGCCTGGAACATCGGGCCTCCGTGAAGGCGACAATGGAGGCCTCAATAGGCCTGACTATGGGAGGACATGGGATGGGGACTGGACTTTGTGCCATCCCTCATAATGGGAACCATTGTGGGGGGATGTTTTTTATGTTTAAATCTCTTTATTAGTGTTCTGTCTGTATTCATAAAAATAAAAAAAAATTTATGTGGTGCATTGGCAGGAATCATTTCACTACACCAATTGGTGCATGTGACCAATAAACTAACCTTGAACCTTGAACCTTGCTAAACAAATTAGAGGAAACTAGAGAAGTGTGTGTGTGTGTGTGTGTGTGTCTCTGTGTGTGTGTGTGTGTGTGTGTGTGTGTGTGTGTGGGTGTGTGTGTGTGTGTGTGTGTGTGTGTGTGTGTGTGTGTGTGTGTGTGTGTGTGTGTGTGTGTGTGTGTGTGTGTGTGTGTGTCTCTGTGTGTGTGTGTGTGTGTGTGTGTGTCTCTGTGTGTGTGTGTGTGTGTGTGTGTGTGTGTGTGGGTGTGTGTGTGTGTGTGTGTGTGTGTGTGGGTGTGTGTGTGTGTGTGTGTGTGTGTCTCTGTGTGTGTGTGTGTGTGTGTGTGTGTGTGTGTGTGTGTGTGTGTGTGTGTGTGTGTGTGTGTGTCTGTGTGTGTGTGTGTGTGTGTGTGTGTGTGTGTCTCTGTGTGTGTGTGTGTGTGTGTGTGTGTGTGTGTGTGTGTGTGTGTGTGTGTGTGTGTGTGTGTGTGTGTGTGTGTGTGTGTGTGTGTGTGTGTGTGTGTGTGTGTGTGTGTGTGTGTGTGTGTGTGTGTGTGTCTCTGTGTGTGTGTGTGTGTGTGTGTGTGTGTGTGTGTGTGGGTGTGTGTGTGTGTGTGTGTGTGTGTGTGTGGGTGTGTGTGTGTGTGTGTGTGTGTGTCTCTGTGTGTGTGTGTGTGTGTGTGTGTGTGTGTGTGTGTGTGTGTGTGTGTGTGTGTGTGTGTGTGTCTGTGTGTGTGTGTGTGTGTGTGTGTGTGTGTGTCTCTGTGTGTGTGTGTGTGTGTGTGTGTGTGTGTGTGTCTCTGTGTGTGTCTCTGTGTGTGTGTGTGTGTGTGTGTGTGTGTGTGTGTGTGTGTCTGTGTGTGTGTGTGTGTGTGTGTGTGTGTGTGTGTGTGTGTGTGTCTGTGTGTCTGTGTGTCTGTGTGTCTGTGTGTCTGTGTCTGTGTCTGTGTCTGTGTCTGTGTCTGTGTCTGTGTCTGTGTCTGTGTCTGTGTCTGTGTCTGTGTCTGTGTCTGTGTCTGTGTCTGTGTCTGTGTCTGTGTCTGTGTCTGTGTCTGTGTTCACATCTATATCACACATTTTTTACATTAATTGATCATTGGAGGACGCCGAACAACGGTGACCACCGGTGACACAATGACATCGACCAATGGTGACACAGTGACACAGAAACCACCGGTGACACAATGACCACTGGTGACACAATGACACAGTGACCACCGGTGACACAATGACATCGACCAATGGTGACACAGTGACACAGTGACCACTGGTGACACAATGACCACTGGTGACACAATGACACAGTGACCACCGGTGACGCAATGACATCGACCAATGGTGACACAGTGACACAGTGACCACTGGTGACACAATGACCACTGGTGACACAATGACACAGTGACCACCGGTGACGCAATGACATCGACCAATGGTGACACAATGACACAGTGACCACTGGTGACACAATGACACAATGACCACTGGTGACACAATGACACAGTGACCACCGGTGACGCAATGACATCGACCAATGGTGACACAATGACACAGTGACCACTGGTGACACAGTGACACAGTGACCACCGGTGACACAGTGACACAATGACCACTGGTGACACAATGACACAATGACCAATGGTGACACAATGACACAGTGACCACCGGTGACACAGTGACACAGTGACCACTGGTGACACAGTGACACAGTGACCACTGGTGACACAGTGACCACTGGTGACACAGTGACACAGTGACCACTGGTGACACAGTGACACAGTGACCACTGGTGACACAGTGACCAATGGTGACACAATGACACAGTGACCACTGGTGACACAGTGACCACTGGTGACACAATGACCACTGGTGACACAGTGACCACCGGTGACACAATGACACAATGACCACCGGTGACACAGTGACCACTGGTGACACAATGACCACTGGTGACACAATGACACAGTGACCACCGGTGACACAATGACACAGTGACCATCGGTGACACAGTGACCACTGGTGACACAATGACCAATGGTGAGACAAAGACACAGTGACCACTAGTGACACAGTGACACAGTGACCACTGGTGACACAATGACCACTGGTGACACAATGACACAGTGACCACCGGTGACGCAATGACATCGACCAATGGTGACACAATGACACAGTGACCACCGGTGACACAATGACGCAGTGACCACTGGTAACACAATGACACAGTGACCACTGGTGACACAATGACACAATGACCAATGGTGACACAATGACACAGTGACCACCGGTGACACAATGACACAGTGACCACCGGTGACACAGTGACACAGTGACCACTGGTCACACAATGACACAGTGACCACCGGTGACACAATGATCACTGGTGACACAATGACCACCAGTGACACAATGACCACTGGTGACACAATGACCACTGGTGACACAGTGACCACCGGTGACACAATGACCACCGGTGACACAGTGACACAGTGACCACTGGTGACACAATGACCACTGGTGACACAATGACACAGTGACCACCGGTGACACAATGACCACCGGTGACACAGTGACACAGTGACCACTGGTGACACAATGACACAGTGACCACCGGTGACGCAATGACATCGACCAATGGTTACACAATGACACAGTGACCACTGGTGACACAATGACACAATGACCAATGGTGACACAATGACACAGTGACCACCGGTGACACAGTGACACAGTGACCACTGGTGACACAGTGACACAGTGACCACTGGTGACACAGTGACACAGTGACCACTGGTGACACAGTGACACAGTGACCACCGGTGACACAGTGACACGGTGACCACTGGTGACACAGTGACCAATGGTGACACAATGACACAGTGACCACTGGTGACACAGTGACCACTGGTGACACAATGACCACCGGTGACACAATGACCACTGGTGACACAATGACCACTGGTGACACAGTGACCACTGGTGACACAATGACCACTGGTGACACAGTGACCACCGGTGACACAATGACCACCGGTGACACAGTGACCACTGGTGACACAATGACCACTGGTGACACAATGACACAGTGACCACCGGTGACACAATGACACAGTGACCACCGGTGACACAGTGACCACTGGTGACACAATGACCAATGGTGAGACAAGGACACAGTGACCACTGGTGACACAGTGACACAGTGACCACTGGTGACACAATGACCACTGGTGACACAATGACACAGTGACCACCGGTGACGCAATGACATCGACCAATGGTGACACAATGACACAGTGACCACCGGTGACACAATGACGCAGTGACCACTGGTGACACAATGACACAGTGACCACTGGTGACACAATGACACAATGACCAATGGTGACACAATGACACAGTGACCACCGGTGACACAATGACACAGTGACCACCGGTGACACAGTGACACAGTGACCACTGGTCACACAATGACACAATTACCACTGGTGACACAGTGACCACTGGTGACACAGTGACCACCTGGACACAGTGACACAGTGACCACCGGTGACACAGTGACACAGTGACCACCGGTGACACAGTGACCAATGGTGACACAATGACACAGTGACCACTGGTGACACAGTGACCACTGGTGACACAATGACCACTGGTGACACAATGACCACTGGTGACACAATGACCACTGGTGACACAGTGACCACCGGTGACACAATGACCACTGGTGACACAATGACCACCGGTGACACAATGACCACTGGTGACACAATGACCACTGGTGACACAGTGACCACCGGTGACACAATGACCACCGGTGACACAGTGACCACTGGTGACACAATGACCACTGGTGACACAATGACACAGTGACCACCGGTGACACAATGACACAGTGACCACCGGTGACACAGTGACCACTGGTGACACAATGACCAATGGTGAGACAAGGACACAGTGACCACTGGTGACACAGTGACACAGTGACCACTGGTGACACAATGACCACTGGTGACACAATGACACAGTGACCACCGGTGACGCAATGACATCGACCAATGGTGACACAATGACACAGTGACCACCGGTGACACAATGACGCAGTGACCACTGGTGACACAATGACACAGTGACCACTCGTGACACAATGACACAATGACCAATGGTGACACAATGACACAGTGACCACCGGTGACACAATGACACAGTGACCACCGGTGACACAGTGACACAGTGACCACTGGTCACACAATGACACAATTACCACTGGTGACACAGTGACCACTGGTGACACAGTGACCACCTGGACACAGTGACACAGTGACCACCGGTGACACAGTGACACAGTGACCACCGGTGACACAGTGACCAATGGTGACACAATGACACAGTGACCACTGGTGACACAGTGACCACTGGTGACACAGTGACCACTGGTGACACAATGACCACTGGTGACACAATGACCACTGGTGACACAGTGACCACCGGTGACACAATGACCACCGGTGACACAGTGACCACTGGTGACACAATGACCACTGGTGACACAATGACACAGTGACCACCGGTGACACAATGACACAGTGACCACCGGTGACACAGTGACCACTGGTGACACAATGACCAATGGTGAGACAAAGACACAGCGACCACTGGTGACACAGTGACACAGTGACCACTGGTGACACAATGACCACTGGTGACACAATGACACAGTGACCACCAATGACACAGTGACCACTGGTGACACAATGACCACTGGTGACACAATGACACAGTGACCACCGGTGACACAATGACACAGTGACCACTGGTGACACAGTGACCACTGGTGACACAATGACCACCGGTGACACAATGACCACTGGTGACACAGTGACCAATGGTGAGACAAAGACACAGTGACCACCGGTGACACAATGACCAATGGTGACACAATGACACAATGACCAATGGTGACACAATGACCACTGATGACACAATGACCACTGGTGACACAATGACACAGTGACCACTGGTGACACAATGACCAATGGTGAGACAATGACACAGTGACCACCGGTGACACAATGACACAGTGACCACCGGTGACACAATGACACAGTGACCACCGGTGACACAATGACGACTGGTGACACAATGAACAATGGTGACACAATGACACAGTGACCAATGGTGACACAATGACCAATGGTGACACAGTGACCAATGGTGACACAATGACACAGTGACCACCGGTGACACAGTGACCACTGGTGACACAATGACCAATGGTGAGACAAAGACACAGTGACCACTGGTGACACAGTGACACAGTGACCACTGGTGACACAATGACCACTGGAGACACAATGACACAGTGACCACCGGTGACGCAATGACATCGACCAATGGTGACACAATGACACAGTGACAACTGGTGACACAATGACACAATGACCAATGGTGACACAATGACACAGTGACCACCGGTGACACAATGACACAGTGACCACCGGTGACACAATGACACAGTGACCACCGGTGACACAATGACACAGTGACCACCGGTGACACAATGACACAGTGACCACTGGTGACACAATGACACAGTGACCACCGGTGACACAATGACACCGTGACCACTGGTGACACAGTGACACAATGACCACTGGTGACACAGTGACACAGTGACCACTGGTGACACAATGACACAATGACCACTGGTGACACAGTGACACAGTGACCACTGGTGACACAGTGACACAGTGACCACTGGTGACACAGTGACACAGTGACCACTGGTGACACAGTGACACAGTGACCACCGGTGACACAGTGACACAGTGACCACCGGTGACACAGTGACACAGTGACCACCGGTGACACAGTGACCAATGGTGACACAGTGACACAGTGACCACTGGTGACACAGTGACCACTGGTGACACAATGACCACCGGTGACACAATGACCACGGGTGACACAATGACCACTGGTGACACAATGACCACTGGTGACACAATGACCACTGGTGACACAGTGACCACCGGTGACACAATGACCACTGGTGACACAATGACCACTGGTGACACAATGACACAGTGACCACCGGTGACACAATGACACAGTGACCACCGGTGACACAATGACCACTGGTGACACAATGACCACCGGTGACACAATGACCACTGGTGACTTGTGTGACCACCGGTGACACAATGACCACTGGTGACACAGTGACCACCGGTGACACAATGACCACTGGTGACACAATGACCACTGGTGACACAGTGACCACCGGTGACACAATGACACAGTGACCACCGGTGACACAATGACCACCGGTGACACAGTGACCACCGGTGACACAGTGACCACTGGTGACACAATGACACAGTGACCACCAATGACACAGTGACCACTGGTGACACAATGAACACTGGTGACACAATGACACAGTGACCACCGGTGACACAATGACACAGTGACCACCGGTGACACAGTGACCACTGGTGACACAATGACCAATGGTGAGACAAAGACACAGTGACCACCGGTGACACAATGACCAATGGTGACACAATGACACAATGACCAATGGTGACACAATGACCACTGATGACACAATGACCACTGGTGACACAATGACACAGTGACCACTGGTGACACAATGACCTATGGTGAGACAATGACACAGTGACCATCGGTGACACAATGACACAGTGACCACCGGTGACACAATGACACAGTGACCACCGGTGACACAATGACCACTGGTGACACAATGAACAATGGTGACACAATGACACAGTGACCAATGGTGACACAATGACCAATGGTGACACAGTGACCAATGGTGACACAATGACCAATGGTGACACAATGACAGTGACCACCGGTGACACAATGACCAATGGTGACACAATGACACAGTGACCAATGGTGACACAATGACCACTGGTGACACAATGACAGTGACCACTGGTGACACAATGACCAATGGTGACACAATGACACAATGACCAATGGTGACACAATGACCACTGGTGACACAATGACACAGTGACCACCGGTGACACAGTGACCACTGGTGACACAATGACCAATGGTGAGACAAAGACACAGTGACCACTGGTGACACAGTGACACAGTGACCACCGGTGACACAATGACCAATGGTGACACAATGACACAGTGACCACCGGTGACACAGTGACCACTGGTGACACAATGACCAATGGTGAGACAAAGACACAGTGACCACTGGTGACACAGTGACACAGTGACCACTGGTGACACAATGACCACTGGTGACACAATGACACAGTGACCACCGGTGACGCAATGACATCGACCAATGGTGACACAATGACACAGTGACCACTGGTGACACAATGACACAATGACCACTGGTGACACAATGACACAGTGACCACCGGTGACGCAATGACATCGACCAATGGTGACACAATGACACAGTGACCACTGGTGACACAGTGACACAGTGACCACCGGTGACACAGTGACACAATGACCACTGGTGACACAATGACACAATGACCAATGGTGACACAATGACACAGTGACCACCGGTGACACAGTGACACAGTGACCACTGGTGACACAGTGACACAGTGACCACTGGTGACACAGTGACCACTGGTGACACAGTGACACAGTGACCACTGGTGACACAGTGACACAGTGACCACTGGTGACACAGTGACCAATGGTGACACAATGACACAGTGACCACTGGTGACACAGTGACCACTGGTGACACAATGACCACTGGTGACACAGTGACCACCGGTGACACAATGACACAATGACCACCGGTGACACAGTGACCACTGGTGACACAATGACCACTGGTGACACAATGACACAGTGACCACCGGTGACACAATGACACAGTGACCATCGGTGACACAGTGACCACTGGTGACACAATGACCAATGGTGAGACAAAGACACAGTGACCACTAGTGACACAGTGACACAGTGACCACTGGTGACACAATGACCACTGGTGACACAATGACACAGTGACCACCGGTGACGCAATGACATCGACCAATGGTGACACAATGACACAGTGACCACCGGTGACACAATGACGCAGTGACCACTGGTAACACAATGACACAGTGACCACTGGTGACACAATGACACAATGACCAATGGTGACACAATGACACAGTGACCACCGGTGACACAATGACACAGTGACCACCGGTGACACAGTGACACAGTGACCACTGGTCACACAATGACACAGTGACCACCGGTGACACAATGATCACTGGTGACACAATGACCACCAGTGACACAATGACCACTGGTGACACAATGACCACTGGTGACACAGTGACCACCGGTGACACAATGACCACCGGTGACACAGTGACACAGTGACCACTGGTGACACAATGACCACTGGTGACACAATGACACAGTGACCACCGGTGACACAATGACCACCGGTGACACAGTGACACAGTGACCACTGGTGACACAATGACACAGTGACCACCGGTGACGCAATGACATCGACCAATGGTTACACAATGACACAGTGACCACTGGTGACACAATGACACAATGACCAATGGTGACACAATGACACAGTGACCACCGGTGACACAGTGACACAGTGACCACTGGTGACACAGTGACACAGTGACCACTGGTGACACAGTGACACAGTGACCACTGGTGACACAGTGACACAGTGACCACCGGTGACACAGTGACACGGTGACCACTGGTGACACAGTGACCAATGGTGACACAATGACACAGTGACCACTGGTGACACAGTGACCACTGGTGACACAATGACCACCGGTGACACAATGACCACTGGTGACACAATGACCACTGGTGACACAGTGACCACTGGTGACACAATGACCACTGGTGACACAGTGACCACCGGTGACACAATGACCACCGGTGACACAGTGACCACTGGTGACACAATGACCACTGGTGACACAATGACACAGTGACCACCGGTGACACAATGACACAGTGACCACCGGTGACACAGTGACCACTGGTGACACAATGACCAATGGTGAGACAAGGACACAGTGACCACTGGTGACACAGTGACACAGTGACCACTGGTGACACAATGACCACTGGTGACACAATGACACAGTGACCACCGGTGACGCAATGACATCGACCAATGGTGACACAATGACACAGTGACCACCGGTGACACAATGACGCAGTGACCACTGGTGACACAATGACACAGTGACCACTGGTGACACAATGACACAATGACCAATGGTGACACAATGACACAGTGACCACCGGTGACACAATGACACAGTGACCACCGGTGACACAGTGACACAGTGACCACTGGTCACACAATGACACAATTACCACTGGTGACACAGTGACCACTGGTGACACAGTGACCACCTGGACACAGTGACACAGTGACCACCGGTGACACAGTGACACAGTGACCACCGGTGACACAGTGACCAATGGTGACACAATGACACAGTGACCACTGGTGACACAGTGACCACTGGTGACACAATGACCACTGGTGACACAATGACCACTGGTGACACAATGACCACTGGTGACACAGTGACCACCGGTGACACAATGACCACTGGTGACACAATGACCACCGGTGACACAATGACCACTGGTGACACAATGACCACTGGTGACACAGTGACCACCGGTGACACAATGACCACCGGTGACACAGTGACCACTGGTGACACAATGACCACTGGTGACACAATGACACAGTGACCACCGGTGACACAATGACACAGTGACCACCGGTGACACAGTGACCACTGGTGACACAATGACCAATGGTGAGACAAGGACACAGTGACCACTGGTGACACAGTGACACAGTGACCACTGGTGACACAATGACCACTGGTGACACAATGACACAGTGACCACCGGTGACGCAATGACATCGACCAATGGTGACACAATGACACAGTGACCACCGGTGACACAATGACGCAGTGACCACTGGTGACACAATGACACAGTGACCACTCGTGACACAATGACACAATGACCAATGGTGACACAATGACACAGTGACCACCGGTGACACAATGACACAGTGACCACCGGTGACACAGTGACACAGTGACCACTGGTCACACAATGACACAATTACCACTGGTGACACAGTGACCACTGGTGACACAGTGACCACCTGGACACAGTGACACAGTGACCACCGGTGACACAGTGACACAGTGACCACCGGTGACACAGTGACCAATGGTGACACAATGACACAGTGACCACTGGTGACACAGTGACCACTGGTGACACAGTGACCACTGGTGACACAATGACCACTGGTGACACAATGACCACTGGTGACACAGTGACCACCGGTGACACAATGACCACCGGTGACACAGTGACCACTGGTGACACAATGACCACTGGTGACACAATGACACAGTGACCACCGGTGACACAATGACACAGTGACCACCGGTGACACAGTGACCACTGGTGACACAATGACCAATGGTGAGACAAAGACACAGCGACCACTGGTGACACAGTGACACAGTGACCACTGGTGACACAATGACCACTGGTGACACAATGACACAGTGACCACCAATGACACAGTGACCACTGGTGACACAATGACCACTGGTGACACAATGACACAGTGACCACCGGTGACACAATGACACAGTGACCACTGGTGACACAGTGACCACTGGTGACACAATGACCACCGGTGACACAATGACCACTGGTGACACAGTGACCAATGGTGAGACAAAGACACAGTGACCACCGGTGACACAATGACCAATGGTGACACAATGACACAATGACCAATGGTGACACAATGACCACTGATGACACAATGACCACTGGTGACACAATGACACAGTGACCACTGGTGACACAATGACCAATGGTGAGACAATGACACAGTGACCACCGGTGACACAATGACACAGTGACCACCGGTGACACAATGACACAGTGACCACCGGTGACACAATGACGACTGGTGACACAATGAACAATGGTGACACAATGACACAGTGACCAATGGTGACACAATGACCAATGGTGACACAGTGACCAATGGTGACACAATGACACAGTGACCACCGGTGACACAGTGACCACTGGTGACACAATGACCAATGGTGAGACAAAGACACAGTGACCACTGGTGACACAGTGACACAGTGACCACTGGTGACACAATGACCACTGGAGACACAATGACACAGTGACCACCGGTGACGCAATGACATCGACCAATGGTGACACAATGACACAGTGACAACTGGTGACACAATGACACAATGACCAATGGTGACACAATGACACAGTGACCACCGGTGACACAATGACACAGTGACCACCGGTGACACAATGACACAGTGACCACCGGTGACACAATGACACAGTGACCACCGGTGACACAATGACACAGTGACCACTGGTGACACAATGACACAGTGACCACCGGTGACACAATGACACCGTGACCACTGGTGACACAGTGACACAATGACCACTGGTGACACAGTGACACAGTGACCACTGGTGACACAATGACACAATGACCACTGGTGACACAGTGACACAGTGACCACTGGTGACACAGTGACACAGTGACCACTGGTGACACAGTGACACAGTGACCACTGGTGACACAGTGACACAGTGACCACCGGTGACACAGTGACACAGTGACCACCGGTGACACAGTGACACAGTGACCACCGGTGACACAGTGACCAATGGTGACACAGTGACACAGTGACCACTGGTGACACAGTGACCACTGGTGACACAATGACCACCGGTGACACAATGACCACGGGTGACACAATGACCACTGGTGACACAATGACCACTGGTGACACAATGACCACTGGTGACACAGTGACCACCGGTGACACAATGACCACTGGTGACACAATGACCACTGGTGACACAATGACACAGTGACCACCGGTGACACAATGACACAGTGACCACCGGTGACACAATGACCACTGGTGACACAATGACCACCGGTGACACAATGACCACTGGTGACTTGTGTGACCACCGGTGACACAATGACCACTGGTGACACAGTGACCACCGGTGACACAATGACCACTGGTGACACAATGACCACTGGTGACACAGTGACCACCGGTGACACAATGACACAGTGACCACCGGTGACACAATGACCACCGGTGACACAGTGACCACCGGTGACACAGTGACCACTGGTGACACAATGACACAGTGACCACCAATGACACAGTGACCACTGGTGACACAATGAACACTGGTGACACAATGACACAGTGACCACCGGTGACACAATGACACAGTGACCACCGGTGACACAGTGACCACTGGTGACACAATGACCAATGGTGAGACAAAGACACAGTGACCACCGGTGACACAATGACCAATGGTGACACAATGACACAATGACCAATGGTGACACAATGACCACTGATGACACAATGACCACTGGTGACACAATGACACAGTGACCACTGGTGACACAATGACCTATGGTGAGACAATGACACAGTGACCATCGGTGACACAATGACACAGTGACCACCGGTGACACAATGACACAGTGACCACCGGTGACACAATGACCACTGGTGACACAATGAACAATGGTGACACAATGACACAGTGACCAATGGTGACACAATGACCAATGGTGACACAGTGACCAATGGTGACACAATGACCAATGGTGACACAATGACAGTGACCACCGGTGACACAATGACCAATGGTGACACAATGACACAGTGACCAATGGTGACACAATGACCACTGGTGACACAATGACAGTGACCACTGGTGACACAATGACCAATGGTGACACAATGACACAATGACCAATGGTGACACAATGACCACTGGTGACACAATGACCACTGGTGATACAATGACACAGTGACCACCGGTGACACCGTGGGCAGATGCATGGCAGATGCAGTACAATGTGGATAAATGTGAGGTTATCCACTTTGGTGGCAAAAACATGAGGGTAGACTATTATCTGAATGGTGGCAGATTAGGTAAGGGGGAGATGCAACGAGACCTGGGTGTCATGGTACACCAGTCATTGAAAGTAGGCATGCAGGTGCAGCAGGCAGTGAAGAAAGTAAATGGTATGTTAGCATTCATAGCGAAAGGATTTGAGTATAGGAGCAGGGAGGTTCTACTGCAGTTGTACAGGGTTTTGGTGAGGCCACACCTGGAGTACTGCGTACAGTTTTGGTCTCCAAATCTGAGGAAAGACATCCTTGCCATAGAGGGGGTACAGAGAAGATTCACCAGACTGATTCCTGGGATGTCAGGACTTTCATATGAGGAAAGATTGGATAGACTCGGTTTGTACTCGATGGAATTTAGAAGATTGAGGGGGGATCTTATAGAAACCTACAAAATTCTTAAGGGGTTGGACAAGCTAGATGCTGGAAGATTGTTCCCGATGTTGGGGGAGTCCAGAACAAGGGGTCACAGTCTAAGGATAAGGGGGAATTCCTTTAGGACCGAAATGAGGAAAACATTCTTTACACAGAGAGTGGTGAGTCTCTGGAATTCTCTGCCACAGAAGGTAGTTGAGGCCAGTTCATTGGCTATATTTAAGAGGGCGTTAGATGTGGCACTTGTGGCTAAAGGGATCAGGGGGTATGGAGAGAAGGCAGGTACGGGATACTGAGTTGGATGATCAGCCATGATCACATTGAATGGCGGTGCAGGCTCGAAGGGCCGAATGGCCTACTCCTGCACCTATTGTCTATGTTTCTATGTTTCTATGACACAGTGACCACTGGTGACACAATGACCAATGGTGAGACAAAGACACAGTGACCACTGGTGACACAGTGACACAGTGACCACTGGTGACACAATGACCACTGGTGACACAATGACCACTGGTGACACAATGACACAGTGACCACCGGTGACGCAATGACATCGACCAATGGTGACACAATGACGCAGTGACCACTGGTGACACAATGACACAGTGACCACTGGTGACACAATGACACAGTGACCACTGGTGACACAATGACACAGTGACCACTGGTGACACAATGACACAGTGACCACCGGTGACACAATGACACAGTGACCACCGGTGACACAATGACACAATGACCACTGGTGACACAGTGACACAGTGACCACCGGTGACACAGTGACCACCGGTGACACAGTGACACGGTGACCACTGGTGACACAGTGACCAATGGTGACACAATGACACAGTGACCACTGGTGACACAGTGACCACTGGTGACACAATGACCACCGGTGACACAATGACCACTGGTGACACAATGACCACTGCTGACACAATGACCACTGGTGACACAGTGACCACCGGTGACACAATGACCACTGGTGACACAATGACCACTGGTGACACAATGACAGTGACCACCGGTGACACAATGACACAGTGATCACCGGTGACACAATGACCACTGGTGACACAATGACCACCGGTGACACAATGACCACTGGTGACACAGTGACCACCGGTGACACAATAACCACTGGTGACACAGTGACCACCGCAGACACAATGACCACTGGTGACACAATGACCACTGGTGACACAGTGACCACCGGTGACACAATGACACAGTGACCACCGGTGACACAATGACCACCGGTGACACAGTGACCACCAGTGACACAGTGACCACTGGTGACACAATGACACAGTGACCACCAGTGACACAGTGACCACTGGTGACACAATGACCACTGGTGACACAATGACACAGTGACCACCGGTGACACAATGACACAGTGACCACCGGTGACACAGTGACCACTGGTGACACAATGACCAATGGTGAGACAAAGACACAGTGACCACCGGTGACAAAATGACACAGTGACCACCGGTGACACAATGACACAGTGACCAATGGTGACACAATGACCAATGGTGACACAGTGACCAATGGTGACACAATGACCAATGGTGACACAATGACAGTGACCACCGGTGACACAATGACCAATGGTGACACAATGACCAATGGTGACACAATGACCACTGGTGACACAATGACAGTGACCACTGGTGACACAATGACCAATGGTGACACAATGACACAATGACCAATGGTGACACAATGACCACTGGTGACACAATGACGAATGGTGACACAATGACACAGTGACCACCGGTGACACAATGACCAATGGTGACACAATGACCAATGGTGACACAATGACACAGTGACCACCGGTGACACAATGACCAATGGTGACACAATGACACAATGATCAATGGTGACACAATGACCACTGGTGACACAATGACCAATGGTGACACAATGACACAGTGATCAATGGTGACACAATGACCACTGGTGACACAATGACCAATGGTGAGACAAAGACACAGCGACCACTGGTGACACAGTGACACAGTGACCACTGGTGACACAATGACCACTGGTGACACAATGACCACTGGTGACACAGTGACCACCGGTGACACAATGACACAGTGACCACCGGTGACACAATGACCAATGGTGACACAATGACACAATCACCAATGGTGACACAATGACCACTGATGACACAATGACCACTGGTGACACAATGACACAGTGACCACTGGTGACACAATGACCAATGGTGAGACAATGACACAGTGACCACCGGTGACACAATGACACAGTGACCACCGGTGACACAATGACACAGTGACCACCGGTGACACAATGACGACTGGTGACACAATGAACAATGGTGACACAATGACACAGTGACCAATGGTGACACAATGACCAATGGTGACACAGTGACCAATGGTGACACAATGACACAGTGACCACCGGTGACACAGTGACCACTGGTGACACAATGACCAATGGTGAGACAAAGACACAGTGACCACTGGTGACACAGTGACACAGTGACCACTGGTGACACAATGACCACTGGTGACACAATGACACAGTGACCACCGGTGACGCAATGACATCGACCAATGGTGACACAATGACACAGTGACCACTGGTGACACAATGACACAATGACCAATGGTGACACAATGACACAGTGACCACCGGTGACACAATGACACAGTGACCACCGGTGACACAATGACACAGTGACCACCGGTGACACAATGACACAGTGACCACCGGTGACACAATGACACAGTGACCACTGGTGACACAATGACACAGTGACCACCGGTGACACAATGACACCGTGACCACTGGTGACACAATGACACAATGACCACTGGTGACACAGTGACACAGTGACCACTGGTGACACAGTGACACAGTGACCACCGGTGACACAGTGACACAGTGACCACCGGTGACACAGTGACACAGTGACCACCGGTGACACAGTGACCACTGGTGACACAGTGACCACTGGTGACACAGTGACCACTGGTGACACAATGACCACCGGTGACACAATGACCACCGGTGACACAATGACCACTGGTGACACAGTGACCACTGGTGACACAGTGACCACCGGTGACACAATGACCACTGGTGACACAATGACCACTGGTGACACAATGACACAGTGACCACCGGTGACACAATGACACAGTGACCACCGGTGACACAATGACCACTGGTGACACAATGACCACCGGTGACAGAATGACCACTGGTGACACAGTGACCACCGGTGACACAATGACCACTGGTGACACAGTGACCACCGGTGACACAATGACCACTGGTGACACAATGACCACTGGTGACACAGTGACCACCGGTGACACAATGAAACAGTGACCACCGGTGACACAATGACACAATGACCACCGGTGACACAGTGACCACCGGTGACACAGTGACCACTGGTGACACAATGACACAGTGACCACCAATGACACAGTGACCACTGGTGACACAATGACCACTGGTGACACAATGACACAGTGACCACCGGTGACACAATGACACAGTGACCACCGGTGACACAGTGACCACTGGTGACACAATGACCAATGGTGAGACAAAGACACAGTGACCACCGGTGACACAATGACCAATGGTGACACAATGACACAATGACCAATGGTGACACAATGACCACTGATGACACAATGACCACTGGTGACACAATGACACAGTGACCACTGGTGACACAATGACCAATGGTGAGACAATGACACAGTGACCACTGGTGACACAATGACACAGTGACCACCGGTGACACAATGACACAGTGACCACCGGTGACACAATGACCACTGGTGACACAATGACCAATGGTAACACAATGACACAGTGACCAATGGTGACACAATGACCAATGGTGACACAGTGACCAATGGTGACACAATGACCAATGGTGACACAATGACACAGTGACCAATGGTGACACAATGACCACTGGTGACACAATGGCAGTGACCACTGGTGACACAATGACCAATGGTGACACAATGACACAGTGATCAATGGTGACATAATGACCACTGGTGACACAATGACCAATGGTGACACAATGACACAGTGACCACTGGTGACACAATGACCAATGGTGACACAGTGACCAATGGTGACACAATGACCAATGGTGACACAATGACAGTGACCACCGGTGACACAATGACCAATGGTGACACAATGACACAATGACCAATGGTGACACAATGACCACTGGTGACACAATGACCAATGGTGACACAATGACACAGTGACCACCGGTGACACAATGACCAATGGTGACACAATGACCAATGGTGACACAATGACACAGTGACCACCGGTGACACAATGACCAATGGTGACACAATGACACAATGACCAATGGTGACACAATGACCACTGGTGACACAATGACCAATGGTGACACAATGACACAGTGATCAATGGTGACACAATGACCACTGGTGACACAATGACCACTGGTGACACAATGACACAGTGACCACCGGTGACACAATGACACAGTGACCACCGGTGACACAGTGACCACTGGTGACACAATGACCACCGGTGACACAATGACCACTGGTGACACAGTGACCACCGGTGACACAATAACCACTGGTGACACAGTGACCACCGGTGACACAATGACCACTGGTGACACAATGACCACTGGTGACACAGTGACCACCGGTGACACAATGACACAGTGACCACCGGTGACACAATGACACAATGACCACCGGTGACACAGTGACCACCGGTGACACAGTGACCACTGGTGACACAATGACACAGTGACCACCAATGACACAGTGACCACTGGTGACACAATGACCACTGGTGACACAATGACACAGTGACCACCGGTGACACAATGACACAGTGACCACCGGTGACACAGTGACCACTGGTGACACAATGACCAATGGTGAGACAAAGACACAGTGACCACCGGTGACACAATGACACAGTGACCACCGGTGACACAATGACCAATGGTGACACAATGACACAATGATGAATGGTGACACAATGACCACTGGTGACACAATGACCACTGGTGACACAGTGACCACTTGTGACACAATGACCAATGGTGAGTCAATGACACAGTGACCACCGGTGACAAAATGACACAGTGACCACCGGTGACACAATGACACAGTGACCACCAGTGACACAATGACCACTGGTGACACAATGACCAATGGTAACACAATGACACAGTGACCAATGGTGACACAATGACCAATGGTGACACAGTGACCAATGGTGACACAATGACCAATGGTGACACAATGACAGTGACCACCGGTGACACAATGACCAATGGTGACACAATGACACAGTGACCAATGGTGACACAATGACCACTGGTGACACAATGACAGTGACCACTGGTGACACAATGACCAATGGTGACACAATGACACAATGACCAATGGTGACACAATGACCACTGGTGACACAATGACCAATGGTGACACAATGACACAGTGACCACCGGTGACACAATGACCAATGGTGACACAATGACCAATGGTGACACAATGACACAGTGATCAATGGTGACACAATGACCACTGGTGACACAATGACCAATGGTGACACAATGACACAGTGACCAATGGTGACACAATGACCAATGGTGACACAATGACCAATGGTGACACAATGACCAATGGTGACACAATGACACAGTGACCACTGGTGACACAGTGACCAATGGTGAGACAAAGACACAGTGACCACCGGTGACACAATGACACAGTGACCACCGGTAACACAATGACCAATGGTGACACAATGACCACTGGTGAGACAAAGACACAGTGACCACCGGTGACACAATGACACAGTGACCACCGGTGACACAATGACCGATGGTGACACAATGACCACTGGTGACACAATGACCACTGGTGACACAGTGACCACTTGTGACACAATGACCAATGGTGAGTCAATGACACAGTGACCACCGGTGACACAATGACACAGTGACCACCGGTGACACAATGACACAGTGACCACCGGTGACACAATGACCACTGGTGACACAATGACCAATGGTAACACAATGACACAGTGACCAATGGTGACACAATGACCAATGGTGACACAGTGACCAATGGTGACACAATGACCAATGGTGACAGAATGACAGTGACCACCGGTGACACAATGACCAATGGTGACACAATGACACAGTGACCAATGGTGATACAACGACCACTGGTGACACAATGACAGTGACCACTGGTGACACAATGACCAATGGTGACACAATGACACAATGACCAATGGTGACACAATGACCACTGGTGACACAATGACACAGTGACCACCGGTGACACAATCACCAATGGTGACACAATGACCAATGGTGACACAATGACACAGTGACCACCGGTGACACAATGACCAATGGTGACACAATGACAAATGGTGACACAATGACCACTGGTGACACAATGACCAATGGTGACACAATGACACAGTGATCAATGGTGACACAATGACCACTGGTGACACAATGACCAATGGTGACACAATGACACAGTGACCAATGGTGACACAATGACCAATGGTGACACAATGACCAATGGTGACACAATGACACAGTGACCACTGGTGACACAGTGACCAATGGTGAGACAAAGACACAGTGACCACCGGTGACACAATGACACAGTGACCACCGGTGACACAATGACCAATGGTGACACAATGACACAATGACCAATGGTGACACAATGACCACTGGTGACACAATGACCACTGGTGACACAGTGACCACTTGTGACACAATGACCAATGGTGAGTCAATGACACAGTGACCACCGATGACACAATGACACAGTGACCACCGGTGACACAATGACACAGTGACCACCGGTGACACAGTGACCACTGGTGACACAATGACCACCGGTGACACAATGACCACTGGTGACACAGTGACCAATGGTGAGACAAAGACACAGTGACCACCGGTGACACAATGACCAATGGTGACACAATGACACAATGACCAATGGTGACACAATGACCACTGATGACACAATGACCACTGGTGACACAATGACACAGTGACCACTGGTGACACAATGACCAATGGTGAGACAATGACACAGTGACCACCGGTGACACAATGACACAGTGACCACCGGTGACACAATGACACAGTGACCACCGGTGACACAATGACGACTGGTGACACAATGAACAATGGTGACACAATGACACAGTGACCAATGGTGACACAATGACCAATGGTGACACAGTGACCAATGGTGACACAATGACACAGTGACCACCGGTGACACAGTGACCACTGGTGACACAATGACCAATGGTGAGACAAAGACACAGTGACCACTGGTGACACAGTGACACAGTGACCACTGGTGACACAATGACCACTGGAGACACAATGACACAGTGACCACCGGTGACGCAATGACATCGACCAATGGTGACACAATGACACAGTGACAACTGGTGACACAATGACACAATGACCAATGGTGACACAATGACACAGTGACCACCGGTGACACAATGACACAGTGACCACCGGTGACACAATGACACAGTGACCACCGGTGACACAATGACACAGTGACCACCGGTGACACAATGACACAGTGACCACTGGTGACACAATGACACAGTGACCACCGGTGACACAATGACACCGTGACCACTGGTGACACAGTGACACAATGACCACTGGTGACACAGTGACACAGTGACCACTGGTGACACAATGACACAATGACCACTGGTGACACAGTGACACAGTGACCACTGGTGACACAGTGACACAGTGACCACTGGTGACACAGTGACACAGTGACCACTGGTGACACAGTGACACAGTGACCACCGGTGACACAGTGACACAGTGACCACCGGTGACACAGTGACACAGTGACCACCGGTGACACAGTGACCAATGGTGACACAGTGACACAGTGACCACTGGTGACACAGTGACCACTGGTGACACAATGACCACCGGTGACACAATGACCACGGGTGACACAATGACCACTGGTGACACAATGACCACTGGTGACACAATGACCACTGGTGACACAGTGACCACCGGTGACACAATGACCACTGGTGACACAATGACCACTGGTGACACAATGACACAGTGACCACCGGTGACACAATGACACAGTGACCACCGGTGACACAATGACCACTGGTGACACAATGACCACCGGTGACACAATGACCACTGGTGACTTGTGTGACCACCGGTGACACAATGACCACTGGTGACACAGTGACCACCGGTGACACAATGACCACTGGTGACACAATGACCACTGGTGACACAGTGACCACCGGTGACACAATGACACAGTGACCACCGGTGACACAATGACCACCGGTGACACAGTGACCACCGGTGACACAGTGACCACTGGTGACACAATGACACAGTGACCACCAATGACACAGTGACCACTGGTGACACAATGAACACTGGTGACACAATGACACAGTGACCACCGGTGACACAATGACACAGTGACCACCGGTGACACAGTGACCACTGGTGACACAATGACCAATGGTGAGACAAAGACACAGTGACCACCGGTGACACAATGACCAATGGTGACACAATGACACAATGACCAATGGTGACACAATGACCACTGATGACACAATGACCACTGGTGACACAATGACACAGTGACCACTGGTGACACAATGACCTATGGTGAGACAATGACACAGTGACCATCGGTGACACAATGACACAGTGACCACCGGTGACACAATGACACAGTGACCACCGGTGACACAATGACCACTGGTGACACAATGAACAATGGTGACACAATGACACAGTGACCAATGGTGACACAATGACCAATGGTGACACAGTGACCAATGGTGACACAATGACCAATGGTGACACAATGACAGTGACCACCGGTGACACAATGACCAATGGTGACACAATGACACAGTGACCAATGGTGACACAATGACCACTGGTGACACAATGACAGTGACCACTGGTGACACAATGACCAATGGTGACACAATGACACAATGACCAATGGTGACACAATGACCACTGGTGACACAATGACCACTGGTGATACAATGACACAGTGACCACCGGTGACACCGTGGGCAGATGCATGGCAGATGCAGTACAATGTGGATAAATGTGAGGTTATCCACTTTGGTGGCAAAAACATGAGGGTAGACTATTATCTGAATGGTGGCAGATTAGGTAAGGGGGAGATGCAACGAGACCTGGGTGTCATGGTACACCAGTCATTGAAAGTAGGCATGCAGGTGCAGCAGGCAGTGAAGAAAGCAAATGGTATGTTAGCATTCATAGCGAAAGGATTTGAGTATAGGAGCAGGGAGGTTCTACTGCAGTTGTACAGGGTTTTGGTGAGGCCACACCTGGAGTACTGCGTACAGTTTTGGTCTCCAAATCTGAGGAAAGACATCCTTGCCATAGAGGGGGTACAGAGAAGATTCACCAGACTGATTCCTGGGATGTCAGGACTTTCATATGAGGAAAGATTGGATAGACTCGGTTTGTACTCGATGGAATTTAGAAGATTGAGGGGGGATCTTATAGAAACCTACAAAATTCTTAAGGGGTTGGACAAGCTAGATGCTGGAAGATTGTTCCCGATGTTGGGGGAGTCCAGAACAAGGGGTCACAGTCTAAGGATAAGGGGGAATTCCTTTAGGACCGAAATGAGGAAAACATTCTTTACACAGAGAGTGGTGAGTCTCTGGAATTCTCTGCCACAGAAGGTAGTTGAGGCCAGTTCATTGGCTATATTTAAGAGGGCGTTAGATGTGGCACTTGTGGCTAAAGGGATCAGGGGGTATGGAGAGAAGGCAGGTACGGGATACTGAGTTGGATGATCAGCCATGATCACATTGAATGGCGGTGCAGGCTCGAAGGGCCGAATGGCCTACTCCTGCACCTATTGTCTATGTTTCTATGTTTCTATGACACAGTGACCACTGGTGACACAATGACCAATGGTGAGACAAAGACACAGTGACCACTGGTGACACAGTGACACAGTGACCACTGGTGACACAATGACCACTGGTGACACAATGACCACTGGTGACACAATGACACAGTGACCACCGGTGACGCAATGACATCGACCAATGGTGACACAATGACGCAGTGACCACTGGTGACACAATGACACAGTGACCACTGGTGACACAATGACACAGTGACCACTGGTGACACAATGACACAGTGACCACTGGTGACACAATGACACAGTGACCACCGGTGACACAATGACACAGTGACCACCGGTGACACAATGACACAATGACCACTGGTGACACAGTGACACAGTGACCACCGGTGACACAGTGACCACCGGTGACACAGTGACACGGTGACCACTGGTGACACAGTGACCAATGGTGACACAATGACACAGTGACCACTGGTGACACAGTGACCACTGGTGACACAATGACCACCGGTGACACAATGACCACTGGTGACACAATGACCACTGCTGACACAATGACCACTGGTGACACAGTGACCACCGGTGACACAATGACCACTGGTGACACAATGACCACTGGTGACACAATGACAGTGACCACCGGTGACACAATGACACAGTGACCACCGGTGACACAATGACCACTGGTGACACAATGACCACCGGTGACACAATGACCACTGGTGACACAGTGACCACCGGTGACACAATAACCACTGGTGACACAGTGACCACCGCAGACACAATGACCACTGGTGACACAATGACCACTGGTGACACAGTGACCACCGGTGACACAATGACACAGTGACCACCGGTGACACAATGACCACCGGTGACACAGTGACCACCAGTGACACAGTGACCACTGGTGACACAATGACACAGTGACCACCAGTGACACAGTGACCACTGGTGACACAATGACCACTGGTGACACAATGACACAGTGACCACCGGTGACACAATGACACAGTGACCACCGGTGACACAGTGACCACTGGTGACACAATGACCAATGGTGAGACAAAGACACAGTGACCACCGGTGACAAAATGACACAGTGACCACCGGTGACACAATGACACAGTGACCAATGGTGACACAATGACCAATGGTGACACAGTGACCAATGGTGACACAATGACCAATGGTGACACAATGACAGTGACCACCGGTGACACAATGACCAATGGTGACACAATGACCAATGGTGACACAATGACCACTGGTGACACAATGACAGTGACCACTGGTGACACAATGACCAATGGTGACACAATGACACAATGACCAATGGTGACACAATGACCACTGGTGACACAATGACGAATGGTGACACAATGACACAGTGACCACCGGTGACACAATGACCAATGGTGACACAATGACCAATGGTGACACAATGACACAGTGACCACCGGTGACACAATGACCAATGGTGACACAATGACACAATGATCAATGGTGACACAATGACCACTGGTGACACAATGACCAATGGTGACACAATGACACAGTGATCAATGGTGACACAATGACCACTGGTGACACAATGACCAATGGTGAGACAAAGACACAGCGACCACTGGTGACACAGTGACACAGTGACCACTGGTGACACAATGACCACTGGTGACACAATGACCACTGGTGACACAGTGACCACCGGTGACACAATGACACAGTGACCACCGGTGACACAATGACCAATGGTGACACAATGACACAATCACCAATGGTGACACAATGACCACTGATGACACAATGACCACTGGTGACACAATGACACAGTGACCACTGGTGACACAATGACCAATGGTGAGACAATGACACAGTGACCACCGGTGACACAATGACACAGTGACCACCGGTGACACAATGACACAGTGACCACCGGTGACACAATGACGACTGGTGACACAATGAACAATGGTGACACAATGACACAGTGACCAATGGTGACACAATGACCAATGGTGACACAGTGACCAATGGTGACACAATGACACAGTGACCACCGGTGACACAGTGACTACTGGTGACACAATGACCAATGGTGAGACAAAGACACAGTGACCACTGGTGACACAGTGACACAGTGACCACTGGTGACACAATGACCACTGGTGACACAATGACACAGTGACCACCGGTGACGCAATGACATCGACCAATGGTGACACAATGACACAGTGACCACTGGTGACACAATGACACAATGACCAATGGTGACACAATGACACAGTGACCACCGGTGACACAATGACACAGTGACCACCGGTGACACAATGACACAGTGACCACCGGTGACACAATGACACAGTGACCACCGGTGACACAATGACACAGTGACCACCGGTGACACAATGACACAGTGACCACCGGTGACACAATGACACCGTGACCACTGGTGACACAATGACACAATGACCACTGGTGACACAGTGACACAGTGACCACTGGTGACACAGTGACACAGTGACCACCGGTGACACAGTGACACAGTGACCACCGGTGACACAGTGACACAGTGACCACCGGTGACACAGTGACCAATGGTGACACAGTGACCACTGGTGACACAGTGACCACTGGTGACACAGTGACCACTGGTGACACAATGACCACCGGTGACACAATGACCACCGGTGACACAATGACCACTGGTGACACAGTGACCACTGGTGACACAGTGACCACCGGTGACACAATGACCACTGGTGACACAATGACCACTGGTGACACAATGACACAGTGACCACCGGTGACACAATGACACAATGACCACCGGTGACACAATGACCACTGGTGACACAATGACCACCGGTGACAGAATGACCACTGGTGACACAGTGACCACCGGTGACACAATGACCACTGGTGACACAGTGACCACCGGTGACACAATGACCACTGGTGACACAATGACCACTGGTGACACAGTGACCACCGGTGACACAATGAAACAGTGACCACCGGTGACACAATGACACAATGACCACCGGTGACACAGTGACCACCGGTGACACAGTGACCACTGGTGACACAATGACACAGTGACCACCAATGACACAGTGACCACTGGTGACACAATGACCACTGGTGACACAATGACACAGTGACCACCGGTGACACAATGACACAGTGACCACCGGTGACACAGTGACCACTGGTGACACAATGACCAATGGTGAGACAAAGACACAGTGACCACCGGTGACACAATGACCAATGGTGACACAATGACCAATGGTGACACAATGACCACTGATGACACAATGACCACTGGTGACACAATGACACAGTGACCACTGGTGACACAATGACCAATGGTGAGACAATGACACAGTGACCACTGGTGACACAATGACACAGTGACCACCGGTGACACAATGACACAGTGACCACCGGTGACACAATGACCACTGGTGACACAATGACCAATGGTAACACAATGACACAGTGACCAATGGTGACACAATGACCAATGGTGACACAGTGACCAATGGTGACACAATGACCAATGGTGACACAATGACACAGTGACCAATGGTGACACAATGACCACTGGTGACACAATGGCAGTGACCACTGGTGACACAATGACCAATGGTGACACAATGACACAGTGATCAATGGTGACATAATGACCACTGGTGACACAATGACCAATGGTGACACAATGACACAGTGACCACTGGTGACACAATGACCAATGGTGACACAGTGACCAATGGTGACACAATGACCAATGGTGACACAATGACAGTGACCACCGGTGACACAATGACCAATGGTGACACAATGACACAATGACCAATGGTGACACAATGACCACTGGTGACACAATGACCAATGGTGACACAATGACACAGTGACCACCGGTGACACAATGACCAATGGTGACACAATGACCAATGGTGACACAATGACACAGTGACCACCGGTGACACAATGACCAATGGTGACACAATGACACAATGACCAATGGTGACACAATGACCACTGGTGACACAATGACCAATGGTGACACAATGACACAGTGATCAATGGTGACACAATGACCACTGGTGACACAATGACCACTGGTGACACAATGACACAGTGACCACCGGTGACACAATGACACAGTGACCACCGGTGACACAGTGACCACTGGTGACACAATGACCACCGGTGACACAATGACCACTGGTGACACAGTGACCACCGGTGACACAATAACCACTGGTGACACAGTGACCACCGGTGACACAATGACCACTGGTGACACAATGACCACTGGTGACACAGTGACCACCGGTGACACAATGACACAGTGACCACCGGTGACACAATGACACAATGACCACCGGTGACACAGTGACCACCGGTGACACAGTGACCACTGGTGACACAATGACACAGTGACCACCAATGACACAGTGACCACTGGTGACACAATGACCACTGGTGACACAATGACACAGTGACCACCGGTGACACAATGACACAGTGACCACCGGTGACACAGTGACCACTGGTGACACAATGACCAATGGTGAGACAAAGACACAGTGACCACCGGTGACACAATGACACAGTGACCACCGGTGACACAATGACCAATGGTGACACAATGACACAATGATGAATGGTGACACAATGACCACTGGTGACACAATGACCACTGGTGACACAGTGACCACTTGTGACACAATGACCAATGGTGAGTCAATGACACAGTGACCACCGGTGACAAAATGACACAGTGACCACCGGTGACACAATGACACAGTGACCACCAGTGACACAATGACCACTGGTGACACAATGACCAATGGTAACACAATGACACAGTGACCAATGGTGACACAATGACCAATGGTGACACAGTGACCAATGGTGACACAATGACCAATGGTGACACAATGACAGTGACCACCGGTGACACAATGACCAATGGTGACACAATGACACAGTGACCAATGGTGACACAATGACCACTGGTGACACAATGACAGTGACCACTGGTGACACAATGACCAATGGTGACACAATGACACAATGACCAATGGTGACACAATGACCACTGGTGACACAATGACCAATGGTGACACAATGACACAGTGACCACCGGTGACACAATGACCAATGGTGACACAATGACCAATGGTGACACAATGACACAGTGATCAATGGTGACACAATGACCACTGGTGACACAATGACCAATGGTGACACAATGACACAGTGACCAATGGTGACACAATGACCAATGGTGACACAATGACCAATGGTGACACAATGACCAATGGTGACACAATGACACAGTGACCACTGGTGACACAGTGACCAATGGTGAGACAAAGACACAGTGACCACCGGTGACACAATGACACAGTGACCACCGGTAACACAATGACCAATGGTGACACAATGACCACTGGTGAGACAAAGACACAGTGACCACCGGTGACACAATGACACAGTGACCACCGGTGACACAATGACCGATGGTGACACAATGACCACTGGTGACACAATGACCACTGGTGACACAGTGACCACTTGTGACACAATGACCAATGGTGAGTCAATGACACAGTGACCACCGGTGACACAATGACACAGTGACCACCGGTGACACAATGACACAGTGACCACCGGTGACACAATGACCACTGGTGACACAATGACCAATGGTAACACAATGACACAGTGACCAATGGTGACACAATGACCAATGGTGACACAGTGACCAATGGTGACACAATGACCAATGGTGACAGAATGACAGTGACCACCGGTGACACAATGACCAATGGTGACACAATGACACAGTGACCAATGGTGATACAACGACCACTGGTGACACAATGACAGTGACCACTGGTGACACAATGACCAATGGTGACACAATGACACAATGACCAATGGTGACACAATGACCACTGGTGACACAATGACACAGTGACCACCGGTGACACAATCACCAATGGTGACACAATGACCAATGGTGACACAATGACACAGTGACCACCGGTGACACAATGACCAATGGTGACACAATGACAAATGGTGACACAATGACCACTGGTGACACAATGACCAATGGTGACACAATGACACAGTGATCAATGGTGACACAATGACCACTGGTGACACAATGACCAATGGTGACACAATGACACAGTGACCAATGGTGACACAATGACCAATGGTGACACAATGACCAATGGTGACACAATGACACAGTGACCACTGGTGACACAGTGACCAATGGTGAGACAAAGACACAGTGACCACCGGTGACACAATGACACAGTGACCACCGGTGACACAATGACCAATGGTGACACAATGACACAATGACCAATGGTGACACAATGACCACTGGTGACACAATGACCACTGGTGACACAGTGACCACTTGTGACACAATGACCAATGGTGAGTCAATGACACAGTGACCACCGATGACACAATGACACAGTGACCACCGGTGACACAATGACACAGTGACCACCGGTGACACAATGACCACTGGTGACACAATGACCAATGGTAACACAATGACACAGTGACCAATGGTGACACAATGACCAATGGTGACACAGTGACCAATGGTGACACAATGACAGTGACCACCGGTGACACAATGACCAATGGTGACACAATGACACAGTGACCAATGGTGACACAATGACCACTGGTGACACAATGACAGTGACCACTGGTGACACAATGACCAATGGTGACACAATGACACAGTGATCAATGGTGACACAATGACCACTGGTGACACAATGACCAATGGTGACACAATGACCACTGGTGACACAATGACCAATGGTGAGACAAAGACACAGTGACCACCGGTGACACAATGACACAGTGACCAATGGTGACTCAATGACCAATGGTGACACAATGACCAATGGTGACACAATGACACAGTGACCAATGATGACACAGTGACCAATGGTGACACAATGACCAATGGTGACACAATGACACAGTGACCACCGGTGACACAGTGACACCGACGACTGGTGACGCAATGACCACCTGATGACGCACTCACGCCGCGAGGCGATGACGCCGACCACCCGGTGACGCAATGACGCAGCCTTGCCCTAGTAACGCACATGCGCAGACCGCTCCCGCCGGGCACGCAAGCGCTCTCGGCCCCCGGGCGCCATGGCGTCTCACGGGGTAAGGGACTGGTTTTAGTGGGATGTGTGCGGCGGGGAGGGAGGGAGAGAGGGAGAGAGGGAGGGAGGGAGAGAGGGAGCGAGCACCGGGCTGTGCGGCTGCTCACGGGCCTACACGGACGGGCGCTTCCGGCCAGGCCGCGGATGTGACGTCGCCGGCGGGGCGCGGTGGCCGCTGGGAGTTGTAGTCCGCGCGGGCGGCGGCCGTTGGCGCGACTCGAGCTGGTGAGACGGCGCTCGCTCCCTCACTGTGTGTCTGTGCGCGTGTGTGAGTGGCGGCGGCGGCCCGGGGACACCAGGTGGGGGTGGAGGAGGAGGAGGAGGTGAGGAGGCCGGGGACACGAGGACACGAGGAGGTGAGGAGGTGAGGAGGCCGCGCACTCGGGCCCTGAAGCGTCGGTTGCGGATGTGGGACCCGGGCCGTGTCCAGTGTGGGCCCGGGGGGGGGGAGTGAGGGGGAGTGAGGGGGAGTGAGGGGGAGAGTGGAGTGGAAAAGGGGGAGGGGTGGTGGAGAGAGGGAGTGGGGAAGGGGGAAGAGAAGGAGTGGGGGGGAGGAGGAGAGGGAGAGGATGGGGGAGAGAGGGAGTGTAGAGGGAGGGGGGGAGGAGAGGGAGAAGGAGTGGGGAGGAGAGAGAGTGTGAGGGGAAGAGAGGGAGGGAGGGGGAGAGGGAGGGGAAGAGAGGGAGGGAGGGAGGGGGAAGAGAGGGAGGGAGGGGGAAGAGAGGGAGGGAGGGGGAAGAGAGGGAGGGGGAAGAGAGGGAGGGAGGGGGGAAGGGAGGAAGGGAGGGAGGGGGGAAGGGAGGGAGGGAGGGGGAAGAGAGGGAGGGAGGGGGGAAGAGAGGGAGGGGGAAGAGAGGGAGGGAGGGGGGAAGGGAGGGAGGGAGGGAGGGAGGGGGGAAGAGAGGGAGGGAGGGGGGAAGAGAGGGAGGGAGGGGGGAAGAGAGGGAGGGAGGGGGGAAGAGAGGGAGGGGGAAGGGAGGGAGGGGGGAAGGGAGGGGGGAAGGGAGGGAGGGAGGGAGGGGGGAAGGGAGGGAGGGGGAAGAGAGGGAGTGTAGAGAGGGGGGGTGGAGAGAGGGAGTGGGGAGTAGAGAGTGTGAGGGGAAGAGAGGGAGGGGGGAAGTGAGGGGGAGACGAGAGTGTGAGGGGAGTGGAGAAGGGGGGGTGGAGAGAGTGAGTGGGGAAGGGGAAGAGAAGGAGGGAGGGGGTGGAGAGGGGGATGTGGAGCCTCCACCCCCCCACTCCACCCTCTCCTTCCACCCCTCTCCTCACTCCACCCCCCCACCCTCTCCTTCCACCCCCCCTCTCTCCACCCCCCCTCTCTCCACCCCCCCCTCTCCATCCGCCCTCTCTCCATCCACCCCCCCCCCTCTCCACCATCCTCTCCACTCCCCTCCCCCTCTCTCCAGAGTGGAGTGGGGAGGGGAGAGGGAGGTGGTGGGGGGACTAGGGGGAGGGAGCTGGTGAGAAAGGGGGGAGAGAGAGGAGGGGGGGATGAGCAAGGAGGAATGGGAGGGAACGAGAGGACAGGGAGGAGGAGTGAATTGATGAAGGGGTGGGGGTTGGAGAGAAAGGTGAGGTGAATTAATGAGGGGTGAGAATGGAAAGCAAGAGAAAGGAACAGGCATTCTGAAGACCATTGTGCCCAGCAAAAGGTTGCAGAATGACGCATTTAAATCGATCTCAGTTCCTGGCCACTCCCCTCTCCCATCGGGCAAGAGGTACAGAAGTGTGAAAACCAACGCACACACACACCTCCAGATTCAGGGACAATTTATTCCCGGCTGTTATCAGGCAACTGAACCATCCCCCCACAACCAGAGAGCGGTCCTGAACTACTATCTACCTCATTGGTGACCCTCGGACTATCTTATCCACGATATTCCCTTCAACCTGTATCTGTACACTGCAGATGGTTCGATTGTAATCATGTATTGTCTTTCCACTGATTGGATAGCCTGCAGCGATAGAGCTGTGTCTCGCAGTGCCGGAGACCCAGGTTTGATCCCGACTGCGGGTGCTGTCTGTACGGAGTTTGTACGTTCAAGTTTTTTTTCACCTCCATCTTAAATGACCTCCCCTTTATTCTAAGACTGTGGCCCCTGGTTCTGGACTCGCCCAACATTGGGAACATTTTTCCTGCATCTAGCGTGTCCAGTCCTTTTATAATTTTATATGTTTCTATAAGATTCCCCCTCATCCTTCTAAACTCCAGTGAATACAAGCCTAGTCTTTTCAATCTTTCCTCATATGACAGTCCCGCCATCCCAGGGATTAACCTGGTGAACCTACGCTGCACTGCCTCAATCACAAGGATGTCCTTCCTCAAATTAGGAGACCAAAACTGTACACAATACTCCAGATGTGGTCTCACCAGAGCCCTATACAACTGCAGAAGAACCTCTTTACTCCTGTACTGAAATCCTCTTGTTATGAAGGCCAACATTCCATTAGCTTTCTTCACTGCCTGCTGTACCTGCACGCCAACTTTCAGTGACCGGTGTACAAGGACACCCAGGTCTTGCTGTACCTCCCCCTTACCTAACCTAACCCCATTGAGATAATAATCTGCCCCCTTTGTTTTTGCTGCCCAAATGGATAACCTCACATTTATCTATATTATACTGCATCTGCCACACAGCTGCCCACTCACTCAACCTGTCCAGGTCACCCTGCAACCTCCTAACATCCTCTTCACAGTTCACACTGCCACCCAGCTTTGTGCCATCCGCAAACTTGCTAGTGTTGCTCCTAATTCCCTCTTCCAAATCATTAATATAGATGGTAAACAGTTGCGGCCCCAACACTGAGCCTTGCGGCACTCCACTCGCCACTGCCTGCCATTCTGAAAGGACCTGTTCACTCCTACTCTTTGCTTCCGGTCTGCCAACCAATTTTCTATCCATGTCAACACCCTACCCCCAATACCATGTGCTCTAAGTTGAATCAGGAGTGAAAATTGGCATGTAGCAAAAGCAATGTTGTGGATGTTATCGAAGATTTCAACATGCTGGTAGACTGGGAAAATCAGGTTGGTACTGGACCCCAAGAAAGGTACTTTGTAGAGTGCCTTCGTGATGGATTCTCAGAACAGCTTGTATTGGAGCCAACCAGGGAGAAGGCAATTCTGGATTTAGTGTTATGTAATGAACCGGATTTGATAAAGGATCTCGAGGTTAATGAGCCATTAGGAGGCAGTGACCATAACATGGTCAGGTTTAATCTACAATTGGAGAGGGAGACAGGTAGATTGGAGGTGTCACTGTTACAGTTGAATAAAGGGGACTATGAGGGAGGAGCTGGCCAAAGTTGACTGGAAAGATACACTAGCAGGGATGACAGTGGAACAACAATGGCAGGTGTTTCTAGGAATAATACAGAAGGTGCAGGATCAGTTCATTCCTAGGAGGAAGAAAGATTCCAAGGGGAGAAAGGGACGACCGTGGCTGACAAGGGGACGTCAGGGGCAGTATAAACATTAAAGAGAAGAATTACAACGTAGCAAAGATGAGCGGGAAGCAAGAGGATTGGGTAATGTTTAAAGAGCAACAGAAGATAACCAAAAAGACAATACGGGGAGAAAAGATGAGGCACGATGGTAAGCTAGCCAAGAATATAAAGCAGGATAGTAAAAGCTTCTTTAGGTATGTGAAGAGGAAAAAAATAGTTAAGACCAAAGTAGGACACTTGAAAACTGAAAGAGGTGAGTTTATTATGGGGAACAAGGAAATGGCAGATGAGTTGAACGGGTACTTTGGATCTGTCTTCACTAAGGAGGACACAAACAATCTTCCTGATATAGTAGTGGCCAGAGGATCTGGGGTGACGGAGGAACTGAAGGAAATCCACATTAGGCAGGAAATGGTGTTGGATAGACTGATGGGACTGAAGGCTGATCAATCCCCAGGGCCTGATGGTCTGCATCCCAGGGTACTTAAGGAAGTGGCTCTAGAAATCGTGGATGCATTGGTGATCATTTTCCAATGTTCTATAGACTCAGGATCAGTTCCTGTGGTCGCTAATGTTATCCCACTTTTTAAGAAAGGCAGGAGAGAGAAAACAGGGAATTATGGACCAGTTAGCCTGACATCGGTGGTGGGGAAGATGCTGGAGTCAATTATAAAAGATGAGATAGCCGAACATTTGGATAGCAGTAACAGGATCCAAGTCAGCGTGGATTTACGAAGGGGAAATCATGCGTGACTAATCTTCTGGAATTTTTTGAGGATGTAACTAGGAAAATGGACAAGGGAGAGCCAGTGGATGTAGTGTACCTGGACTTTCAGAAAGCATTTGATAAGGTCCCACATAGGAGATTAGTGGGCAAAATTAGGGCTCATGGTATTCGGGGTAGAGTGCTGACATGGATAGAGAAGTGGTTGGCAGACAGGAAACAAAGAGTAGGGATTAACGAGTCCCTTTCAGAATGGCAGGCAGTGACTAGTGGGGTACCGCAAGGCTCGGTGCTGGGACCGCGGCTATTTACAATATAAATAGGTCCTTCTGCAGTTGTACAGAGCCCTACTGAGACCACACCTGGAATATTGTGTGCAGTTTTGGACCCCTAATTTGAGGAAGAACATTCTTGCTATTGAGGGAGTGCAGCGTAGGTTTACAAGGTTAATTCCCGGGATGGCGGGACTGTCATGTGCTGAGAGAATGGACTGGCTGGGCTTGTACACTCTGGAGTTTAGAAGGATGAGAGGGGATCCATTGAAACATATAAGATTATTAAGGCTTTGGATACGCTAGAGGCAGGAAACATGTTCCCAAAGTTGGGGGAGTCCAGAACCAGGGGCCACACACAGTTTAAGAATAAGGGGTCGGCCATTTAGAATGGAGACGAGGAAACACTTTTTCTCACAGAGAGTGGTGAGTCTGTGGAATTCTCTGCCTCAGAGGGCGGTGGAGGCAGGTTCTCTGGATGCTTTCAAGAGAGAGCTAGATAGGGCTCTTAAAGATAGCGGAGTCAGGGGATAAGGGGAGAAGGCAGGAACGGGGTACTGATTGGGGATGATCAGCCATGATCACATTGAATGGCGGTGCTGGCTCAAAGGGCTGAATGGCCTACTCCTGCACCTGTTGTCTACTGATAGAATGGTGGAGGGGGCTGAAGGGCCTATTTCCACACTGTATCACTCTGACTGGGGTTAGGAGGGAATGATAGAATGGCGGAGGGGACTGGATGGGCTGAATGGCGTGATTGTGCGGCTGGAAGCTGTGAAGTTGAGTGGTCTGTGTCTTTGTCGTTACAGTGAGTGTGGACTGTGAAGGGGGAGTCTGCACGCTCCCTGCCTGCCTCTTCTCCCCGGGCGCGTGTGTGGGATGGAGTCGGAGAGCGGGCTGGTGGTGGAGCACCAGTACATGTGCTCCGAGTGTGGCCAGCTGTACAACACGCTGGAGGAGGTGCTGGTGCACCAGCAGAGCCACGTCTGGCTCCACGTCTACGTCTGCCCCGAGCTGGCGGAGGCCGGGGCCGAGGGTGAAGCCAAGGAGCTGGCACTGGCGCCCGATGCCCCCGACAGCCGCTTCCAGTGCCTGGAGTGCGGGCAGCTCCTCAACACCCCCGAGCAGCTGCTGGAGCACACGGCCACCCACGCCAAGGATGCTGGCAGCCCCACGCCACTCGCCGCACAGTTGCACGGCTGCCCACACTGCCTGCAGGTCAGTGCCATGGGCACCCTGCCCACTGTAGATGGGTAGCTGGGTGGGTGGGCAGTGCCAAGGGGCATGTAGCTGTGTGGGTGGGCAGTGCCAAGGGGCATGTAGCTGTGTGGGTGGGCAGTGCCAAGGGGCATATAGCTGTGTGGGTAGTGCCAAGGGGCATGTAGCTGGATGGGCAGTGCCAAGGGGCATGTAGCTGGATGGGGTACCCTGCCCACTGTAGCTGGGTGGGTGGGCAGTGCCAAGGGGCATGTAGATGTATGGGGTACTGTGCCCACTGTAGCTGGGTGGGCAGTGCCATGGGGACATGTAGATGTATGGGGTACTGTGCCCACTGTAGGTGGGTGAACAGTGCCAAGGGGCATGTAGATGTATGGGTGGGTGGGCAGTGCCAAGGGGCATGTAGCTGGATGGGTTAGTGTGCCCACTGTACATGGGTGGGCAGTGCCATGGGTTTCTGTGCCCACTGTACTTGGGTTAGGTAGTGCAAGGGACACCATACCCACTGTACATGAAAGGGTTGGCAGTGCTAAGTTATCCATGCCAATCGTACATGGGGCAGGCAGTGTCTGGGCACTGTGCCCACTCTACATGGGGTAGGAAGTACCAGGGGGCATGTAAATGCAGAGGCACATACCCTCTGTAGATGAGAGAGTGGGCACCATGCCCACTGTAAATGAGGGGGTGGGCAGTACTAGGGGCACTGTGCTGGGCACCATGCCCACTGTAGATGAGGGGGTGGGCAGTACTAGGGGCACTGTGCTGGGTACCATGCCCACTGTAGATGAGGGGGTGGGCAGTACTAGGGGCACTGTGCTGGGTACATACCCACTGTAGATGAGGGGGTGGGCAGTACTAGGGGCACTGTGCTGGGCACATGATTTGATTTGATTTGATTTGATTTTATTACTTGTCATTCGAACCTCAGAGAGGCTCGAACGAAACTCCGTTTCTACAAGCCATACAACAGAACAATTCATAAAAAAATACACAGACAATTCAATTCACACAAACATCCATCACAGTGAATCTCCTCCTCACTGTGATGGAAGGCAAAGTCTTCTCTCTCCCCCGCACCATCTCTTTCCCGAGGTCGAAGCTGCAGGCGGGCGGTGTTAAGTCCCACGGCCTTTGAGGTAGCACCGGGCGATGTACGGCCCCGCTCTAGGCCCAAAGGTCACAGTCACAGTCAGAGCCCCCGGCGGGCGCTGGAATGTCCCGCGGCCATGAAAGCCGCGCCGGGCGATGTACGGCTCCGCTCCGGGTCGCTCCAACCCCGCGACATGGGCTGGAGAAGCGGTGTTGCGGGAGCTCCGGAGAGCGGTCTCTCACCCGGACCCGCGAGCTCCCGATAGTCCACTGGTCTGCAGCTGCAGCTGGAGCTGGAGCTCAGGGGTCGAGCCGCAGCGGCGAGCCACCACCGCTCCCCACGCTCCGAGGCCAGCCAGCCCCATGACGGTGAGTCCGCAGCTCCGTGACTGGAGCACCCAGCTCGTCCCGGTCGGAGGCCGCTCCACGGTGCTAGGCTCCAACGACAACGGAGACCCGACAGGGAAAAAGTCGGGTCTCCCGTGCAGGGAAGAGATTTAAAAGTTTCCTCCTCTTCCCCCCCCCCCCACATATACACAGTTACAAACAATACAAAAAAAACACGAACAACTACATTTAACTAGACAAAAAAATAAAAAAATAAAAAAAAAGACAGACAGGCTGTAGGGGCCGCTGCAACGCGAGTCGCGCCCGCCCAGATGAGGGGGTGGGCAGTACTAGGGGCACTGCTGGGCACCATGCCCACTGTAGATGAGGGGGTGGGCAGTACTAGGGGCACTGTGCTGGGTACATACCCACTGTAGATGAGGGGGTGGGCAGTACTAGGGGCACTGTGCTGGGCACCATGCCCGCTGTAGATGAGGGGTGGGCAGTACTAGGGGCACTGTGCTGGGTACATACCTGCTGTAGGTGAGGGGTGGGCAGTACTAGGGGCACTGTGCTGGGCACCATGCCCACTGTAGATGAGGGGGTAGGCACTGCTGGGTACTATACCCGCTGTAAATGAGGGGGTGGGCAGTACTAGGGGCACTGCTGGGCACCATGCCCACTGTAGATGAGGGGGTGGGCAGTACTAGGGGCACTGTGCTGGGCACCATGCCCACTGTAGATGAGGGGGTGGGAAGTACTAGGGGCACTGTGCTGGGCACCATGCCCACTGTAGATGAGGGGGTGGGCAGTACTAGGGGCACTGTGCTGGGTACATACCTGCTGTAGGTGAGGGGTGGGCAGTACTAGGGGCACTGTGCTGGGCACCATGCCCACTGTAGATGAGGGGGTGGGCAGTACTAGGGGCACTGTGCTGGGCACCATGCCCACTGTAGTTGAGGGGATGGGCAGTTCTAGGGGGCACTGTGCTGGGCACCATGCCCACTGTAGATGAGGGGGTGGGCAGTACTAGGGGCACTGTGCTGGGCACCATACCCACTGTAGATGAGGGGGTGGGCAGTACTAGGGGCTGGGCAGTACTTCACACAGTGTGTGGCCAGCTCCATTTCACTTGGTGCTGTTGGCCTGATGGGCTGAATGGCCTGATTCTGCTCCTGTCACTTGTGAAGGCACATTTGGAGGAGCGGGTGAGGGAGGGGGCACAGTGTTCATCTCCCGCTTGCAGTTGCTGTCTTTTCTGACCCCTCCTCTGTCTCCCCCTCCCCTCCCCCCTCCCTGTCTCCCCCTCCCGCTGCCTCCCCAGGTATTCCAGAGCCTGGATGACATGCTGGCTCACCAGCAGCAGCAGCAGCACGGTGATGCGCGGGAGTGCAGCGGTGATGCGGTGACGGGCGAGGTTGGCGAGCCGCTGCACGGGTGCCCGGAGTGCGGGCAGCAGCTGGCCACGGTGGAGGAGTTCCTGCAGCACCAGGCGCAGCATGCCCGCCCGGGGCCCCGTGAGTGCCCAGCCACAGCTGCACCGCCGGCACCAGCGCCCCCCCACGACTGCAGCGAATGCGGCCGTGTGTTCAGCACAGTGAGGCGGTTGCGTCAGCACCAGCACAGCCACGTGGCGCTGGCCCACCCCTGCCCCGACTGCCGGCGCTCCTTCAAGAAGCTGTCGTCCCTGCAGCAGCACCAGCGCAGCCACAAGGGGGAAGTGCTGTACCTCTGCACTGACTGCGGCCGTGGCTTCAGCTCGGAGGCTGCACTGGTGCAGCACCGACGGCTGCACACCGACGACCCGCTGCATCGTTGCCCGCAGTGCGGCAAGGCCTTCAACAACATGACCAAGTTCCTCTACCACCGGCGCACCCACGCAGCCCCCGGCAAGACTGCAGCGCCCACTACTAACGCAGTGAACCGCGCTGCAACCGCCACTGCAGCTGTGGCCGAGCCGGCACAGGAGGAGGAGGAGGAGGAGCCGGGGGAGGGGGGCACGGCCCCTGCGCCAACACCGCAACAGCCGGGGGCCCCACACCGCTGCGCCCAGTGCCACCGGGAGTTTGCGCAGCTGCTGCAGCTGCAGAACCACCAGCGGCAGGGGGGCTGCCGGCGCCGGCACGAGTGCCCGGTGTGTGGCAAGGCCTTCGGCAAGCTGGTGCATGTCCGTAACCACATGCGCACCCACACCGGCGAGCGGCCCTTCCAGTGCGCCGAGTGTGGCAAGACCTTCACCACGCTGGCCAACCTGATGCGGCACCACCAGACCCACACCGGCGAGAGGCCCCACCGCTGCGACTTCTGCCCGCGGGCCTTCGCCCAGTCCTCCAACCTGCGGCAGCACCGCCGCATCCACACCGGTGACCTGCCCTTCAAGTGTCGCGACTGCCCGCGGGCATTCGGCCGCGCCTCCAAGCTCCACGCTCACCGGTTCTGCCACGCCGGCCAGCGCCCCTTCACCTGCCCCGACTGTGGCAAGGGTTTCATCCACCAGCGCCGGCTGGAGCAGCACCGGCTGTTGCACGCCGGGCTGGAGCCCAACTGCTGCACCGGCTGTGGCTGCCGCTTTACCGACGGCTCGGAGCTGCGGGAGCACCGCTGCCCCATCGACCCCAATGCCGCCAGGCACCGCCCCTTCCAATGCGGCATCTGCGGGCGCCACTGTGGCTCTACGGCAGGACTGAAGCTGCACCAGCGCAGCCACGCCGGGGAACACCACCTCCAATGTGGCGTCTGCGGGCGCCACTGCGGCTCTGCGGCAAGACTGAAGCTGCACCAGCGCAGCCACACGGGGGAGCGCCCCTTCCTGTGTGGTGACTGCGGCAAGGGCTTTGCCAGCCACGGCGGCCTCCAGGTGCACCAGCGCCGGCACTCCGGGGAGCTCCCCTTCCGCTGCGTCGCCTGTGGCAAAGGTTTTGGCTTCAGCTCGGCGCTGCGACTCCACCAGCGCACCCACACTGATGAGCGGCCCTTCCCCTGCACCGACTGCGGCAAGCGCTTCAAGCAGTCGAACCACCTGCGCGAGCACCAGCGCATCCACACCGGCGAGCGGCCCTACCGCTGCAGCACCTGCGGCAAGGGCTTCGTGCAGTCCATGCAGCTGCTGGATCACCGCCGCACCCACTCTGCCAAGCGGCCGCACGCCTGCCGCCTCTGCGGCAAGAGTTTCAAGACCCCCTCCAACCTGCGCAGCCACCGCCGCACCCACGCCCTCCCCTCCCCGGCCCCCCTCCCCTCCACCGCCCACACCACCACCACCCTCTGCGCACAGTTCGACGACACCTTCGCCGTCAAGGGCGCCGATGTAGTGCCCACCTCCATCGTGGGCACCATCGAGATCTACTGAGGGGGGGGGGGGGGGGGGGCAGAGAGCAGGGGGAACCCTGGACCTAGTGTGGAGAGGGGAGACCCTGGCTTCTAGTGTGGTCAAGGGGAGAGAGAGACAGCAGGGACCCTGGACCCAGTGTGGAAAGGGGTGGGGGAGAGAGGAGAGGGCCTGGTGTGTGGGGAGGGGGGGAGAGCGCAGGGGGCCAGGCCCCTGGTGTGCGGAGGCAGTGGGAGAGAGGGAGAGGGTAGAGAGCTCTGGTGTGGGGAGGCAGTGGGGAAAGGGAGGGGAGAGAGAGAGAGAGCAGGCGCGGTGTGGGGAGGGGAGAGGTGTGTGTGGGAGAGCTGGGTTCTCAGGGGGTGTTGGGAACCTAGTGTGGGCCGGAGGGGGGGGGGGGGTGAGGAGAGGGGAAGAGCTGGGTTCCAGTGTGGGGGGGGGTACACAGACCCTGCCTCTCTCTCTCTCTCTCTCTCTCTCTCTCTCCCCCCCCCCCTCCCCCTGCTTTGCTGAATGGGCTGAGGTCTCCAGGGCAGACAGTGTACATGTTGTGGTTTGACTTACTGTTTTGCTGGGGGTGGGAGTGGGGTTTTTTCCGTGGGCCTGTGGCGTGACCCAGGCTGGGGTTTGGGACGTTTGTCCTGTTACTTGTAAAAATAGAGACTTTGTTCCATGAGCCGCCGCTGGTCTTTAATTTCACGCACGCACGCTCACGCCTTCTTCCATCACTCTGTTGCGCGGGCCGAGGTGTAGCGAAGAGCTTTTCCATGCCCGCCGTCCCATCTCACCCATTCCTAGGCAAACCTGTGCAGGGAGGAACAGCAGGTGCCGGTTCACACCAAAGATAAAGGCGCAGAGTGCTGGAGTAACTCAGCGGGTCAGGCAGCATCTCTGTGGAGAACGTGGACAGGTACAAGGTGCTGGAGTAACTCAGCGGGTCAGGCAGGCAGCATCTCTGTGGAGAACGTGGACAGGTACAAGGTGCTGGAGAAACTCAGCGGGTCAGACAGGTAGCATCTCTGTGGAGAACGTGGACAGGTACAAAGTGCTGGAGTAACTCAGCGGGTCAGGCAGCATCTCTGTGGAGAACGTGGACAGGTACAAGGTGCTGGAGAAACTCAGCGGGTCAGACAGGTAGCATCTCTGTGGAGAACGTGGACAGGTACAAAGTGCTGGAGTAACTCAGCGGGTCAGGCAGGCAGCATCTCTGTGGAGAAGGAATGGGCGACCCTTCTTCAGACATGGGTTGTTTTCCCCAGAACAGCTGTGTATAAAATTCTGAGTGACAAAGATCGGGTAGACAGTTGGAACCTTAACCCAGGGGCCGAACGGGCAAAGCACCAGCTATCTTTAGTGTTAAGGTGAGAGGGGGCCAGCTTAAAGGAGATGTGTGGGGCAGGGTTTTTTTACATAAGGTGTGGTGGGTGCTTGGAACACACTGCCAGGAGTGGTGGTGGAGCCAGATACCATAGTGGTGTTGAAGAGGCTTTTAGATAGACATATATATGGAGTCAGAGTAATACAGTGGTAACTGCCCACGCCGGCCAGCTGCGCTAGTCCCACCTGCCTGCGTTTGGTCCATATCCCTCCAAACCCGTCCTATCCATGTACCTGTCTAACTGTTTCTTAAATGTTGGGATAGTCCCAGCCTCAACTACCTCCTCCGGCAGCTCGTTCCATACACCCACCACCCTCTGTGTGGAAAGGTTACCCCTCAGATTCCTATTAAATCTTGTCCCCTTCACCTTGAACCCGTGTCCTCTGGTCCTCGATTCCCCTACTCTGCGCAAGAGACTCTGTGCGTCTGTCTACCCGATCTATTCCTCTCATGATTTTCTCCAAAATCTTCGGATTCCTCCCACACTACAGACGTGCTGGTTTGTAGGTTACTCAGCTTTGGCATAAGTTTAAATTATCCCCAGTGTGTGTGTGTGTGTGAGTGTAGGATAGTGTCAGCGTGCGGGGATCGATGGTCAGCGTGGACTCGGTGGGCTGAAGGGCCACCTCTATAAGATCTCCCCTCATCCTCCTGCGCTCCAAGGAATAGAGACCCAGCCTGCTCAACCTCTCCCTGTAGCTCACACCCTCTAGTCCCGGCAACATCCTCGTAAATCTTCTCTGAACCCGTTCCAGCTTGACGACATCTTCCCTATAACACGGTTGCTCTATTCCTCTATAAGATCACCCCTCAACCCCCTGACACCCGTGCTAATCGAGAATATATCCTGTGCTCCAAAAGCAAAGAGACCCAGCCTACTCAACCTCTCCCTGTACCTCACACCCTCTAGTCCCGGCAACATCCTCGTAAATCTTTGTACCTTTCCAGCTTGACAATATCGAGGGATGAAAATCGTGTGGAGTGCGATTAGTTTAGAGATATAGCGCGGAAGCAGGCCCTTCAGCCCACCGAGTCCACGCTGACCATCGATCCCCGCACGCTGACACTATCCTACACTCACACACACACACACACACACTGGGGATAATTTAAACTTATGCCAAAGCTGAGTAACCTACAAACCAGCACGTCTGTAGTGTGGGAGGAATCCGAAGATCTTGGAGAAAACCCACGGGGAGAACGTACAAACTCTGAACAGGCAGCACCCGTGGTCAGGATGGAACATGGGTCTCTGGCGCTGTGAGGCGGCTACTCTACCGCTGCGCCGTGAAACGTTGTAGAGATGGCCCTGTCTGTGAGCAGTGGTGTCCCAGCAAGGTCTGCAGTGTGAGCTGGCTTTTCACCTGGAGCATGGGGATGGGGGTGGGGGGGGGGGTGGAGTGGAGAAGAGCAGGTGTGTTCCTACCTGCTACCACACTCATACAAGGTGCGAGTCTGCTGGTATCGTTCTTGTAAACCTCCTCTGGACCTTCATAACAAGAGGAATCGAATATAGGAGCAAAGAGGTCCTTCTGCAGTTGTACAGAGCCCTAGTGAGACCGCACCTGGAGTATTGTATGCAGTTTTGGTCCCCTAATTTGAGGAAGGACATTCTTGCTATTGAGGGAGTGCAGCGTAGGTTTACAAGGTTAATTCCCGGGATGGCGGGACTGTCATATGCTGAGAGAATGGAGCAGCTGGGCTGTACACTCTGGAATTTAGAAGGATGAGGGGATCTCATTGAAACATATAAGATTGTTAAGGGCTTGGACACACTAGAGGCAGGAAACATGTTCCCAATGTTGGGGGAGTTCGGAACCAGGGGCCACAGTTTAAGAATAAGGAGTAAGCCATTTAGAACGGAGACGAGGAAACACTTTTTCTCACAGAGAGTGGTGAGTCTGTGGAATTCTCTGCCTCAGAGGGCGGTGGAGGCAAGTTCTCTGGATGCTTTCAAGAGAGAGCTAGATCGGGCTCTTAAAGATAGCGGAGTCAGGGGTTATGGGGAGAAGGCAGGAATGGGGTACTGATTGGGGATGATCAGCCATGATCACATTGAATGGCGGTGCTGGCTCGAAGGGCCAAATTGCCTCCTCCTGCACCTATTGTCTATTGGACCCTCTCCAGAGCCGGCACATCCTTCCTCAGATACGGGGCCCAGAATTGTTCACAATGCTCCAAATGTGGCCTGACCAGCACCTTCTAGAGCCTCAGTGTTGCATCCCTGTTTTTGTAGCTCTCATGAAATAAACTCAGCAATGAGTTTGCTTTCTTTACTACAGATACAACTTACAGATTAACTTTTTGGCAATCCTGCACCAGCACTCTCAAGTCCCTTTGCACCTCTGATTTCTGGATTCTCTCCCCATTTTGAAAATTGTCTATGCCTACTTCCAAAATGCATGACATGTACACTATATTCCATCTGCCACGTCCCTGCCCATTCTCCCAACCTGTCCAAGTCCTTCTGCAGAGTCCCTGCTTTCTCTACACTACCTGCCCGTCCACCTATTTTCGTATCATCCGCAAACCTGGCCACAAAGCCGTCAATTCCCTTGTCCAAATCAGGATAAAACAGGCCAAAGTCAGCATGGCTTTGTTGAAGGTGAGGTCTTGTTGGACACATTTGATGGAATTCTTTGAAGAAGCGAGCGGCACGATGGCACAGCGGTGGAGTTGTTGCCTCATAGTGATTCAGCGCCAGAGACCCTGGCTACGATCCTGTCTGTATGGAGTTTGTACGCTCTCCCTGAGATCTTTGCTTTCCTCCCTCACCCCAATGACTTTCACACAGGTATGTAGGCTAATTGGATTTGTAAGTGTAAAAATTGTCCTTGGTGTGCGCAGCATAATGTTAGTGTACGGGGATCTCAGGTCGGTGCGGACTCGGTGGGCCGAAGGGCCTGTTTCCGCGCTGAATCTCTAAACTAAACTGAACTAAGTAAATGGCAGGACAGACAAAGGAGAGTCAGTAGATGATTTGGACGAGGGGATTGAAGGCTTTGTGGCCAAGTTTGCAGATGATGCGAAAATAAGTGGAAGCAAACATCCTACAGCGAGCGAGATAGATCACTCGACGACAAAGATGTAGTATGGTCATGGGCAGATTCATGGGTAATTTTCGCCCCCATTTCTGTAACCGGCTAACGTCTCCGCACCAAAGATCCCAGAGCGGAGCAAAGATAACTAGTGCGGAGACGGAATCCGGTTACGGAAACATCCTCGTAAAATAAAAGTTCTTTGGTAAAAATCTTCTCCTCATTTTCAGAATTATAATTTATTAACACAAACTGTTCCCTCGCAACGTTGATTACACTGCGGGTCGGGTCGGGTTACTGAAATGGACGAAAAAAAGGCCCATGTTCCGCCCCGTTGCGTACTGCAAGTCAGTCCATTGCACTTAGCAGGAGTGGTCTATCATGCTCTGCTATAGGATCTTTGAGTGGAAGAGCAGTTAGTGTCGAGACCGCTGAAGTGCATCTTTTGGAGACGATTAAATATGAACGGAATGGTCCCAACTACTGCCTTGCCAACGTCTTGTGCAACTGTGACATTAGATCCAAACTTCTATAATTCACTTGGGCAGCTTAAACTCCAGCAGTATGAACACTGATTGCTCTAACCATGTAACCCTTGCTATCCCTCTTTCTCCATCCCTCCCCCTTCCCAGTTCCCCCACCAGTCTGACTGTCCTCATTTACATTTTTTAAATAGACAAAAAATGCTGGAGTAACTCAGCGGGTGAGGCAGCATCTATGGAGCGAAGGAATAGGTGACGTTTCAGGTCGAGACCCTTCTTCAGACTGATGTGGGGGGGGGGGGAGAAGAAGGGAAGAGGCGGAGACAGTGGGCTGTGGGAGAGCTGGGAAGGGGAAGGAGGGAGAAAGCAAGGACTACCTGAAATTGGAGAAGTCAATGTTCGTACCGCTGGGGTGTGAGCTGCCCAAGTGAAATATGAGGTGCTGTTCCTCCAATTTGCGCTGGGCCTCACTCTGACAGTGGAGGAGGTCCAGGACAGAAAGGTCAGTGTGGGATTGAGGCAGTGCAGCGTAGGATCACAAGATTGATCCCTGGGATGGCGGGACTGTCATATGAGGAAAGATTGAAAAGACTAGCCTTGTATTCACTGGAGTTTAGAAGGATGAGGGGGGATCTTATAGAAACATATAAAATTATAAAAGGACTGGACAAGCTAGACACAGGAAAAATGTTCCCAATGTTGGCTAGTCCAGAACCAGGGGCCACAGTCTTAGAATAAAGGGGAGGCCATTTAAGACTGAGGTGAGAAAAAACTTTTTCACCCAGAGAGTTGTGAATTTATGGAATTCCCTGCCACAGAGGACAGTGGAGGCCAAATCACTGGATGGATTTAAGAGAGAGTTGGATAGAGCTCTAGGGGCTAGTGGAGTCAAGGGATATGGGGAGAAGGCAGGCACAGGTTATTGATAGGGGACGATCAGCCATCATTGCAATGAATGATGATGCTGGCTTTAAGGGCCGAATGGCCTCCTCATGCACCTATTTTCTATGTTTATATGGAATGGGAGGGGGGGTTGAATTGCGGACCGAGCGATCGCCAAGCCTACACTTGGTCTCACCGATGTAGATCAGCTGCCACCTAGAGCAGCGGATGCAATAGATGAGGTTGGAGGAGGTGCAGGTGAACCTCTATTGCACCTGGAATGACTGCTTGGGTCCTTGAATGGAGTCGAGGGGGGAGGTAAAGCGACAAGTGTAGCATCTCTTGCGGTTGCAAGGAAAAGTGCCAGGAGAGTGGGTGGTGCGGGTGAGAAGGGAAGAATTGACCAGGGAGTTACGGAGGGAGCGGTCTTTGCGGAAAGCAGACGGGGGGAGATGGGAAGATGTGGCCAGTGGAGGGTAGAGTCCCCCTTGTCCTCACCTGCCCCATCGCCACTCTCATTTACATTTTATCTCTATTTGCTTTGATGATACCTTCCAGCTACCAATGATCTATTCGGGGGGGGGGATTCCCCTCCCCTACTATAGATGAGGCTTTCACCAGGGTCGCTTCTATACCCCATAACCTTGCTCTCTCTCCCCATCCCCCCACTCGCAACAAGGGCAGAGTCCCCATAGTCCTCGCCTTTCACCCCACTAGCCGTCACATGCAACAAATAATCCTCTGACATTTTCACCACCTCCAACGCGACCCCACCACTGGCCACATCTTCCCATCTCTTCCCCTGTCTGCTTTCTGCAAAGACCGCTCCCTCCATAACTCCCTGGTCAATTCTTCCCTTCCCTCCCCCTCCCCGGGCACTTTCCCTTGCAACCGCAAGAGATGCTACACTTGTCCCTTTACCTCCCCCCTCAACTCCATTCAAGGACCCAAGCAGTCCTTCCAGGTGTGACAGAGGTTCACCTGCACCTCCTCCAACCTCATCTATTGCATCCGCTGCTCTAGATGTCAGCTGATCCATATCAGTGAGACTAAGCGTAGGCTTGGCGATCGTTTCGCCCAACACCTCCGCTCGGTCCGCAATAACCAACCCGACCTCCCAGTGGTCAGCACTTCAACTCCCCCTCCAATTCCGTATCTGACCTCTCTGTCCTGGGCCTCCTCCATGGCCAGAGTGAGCAACACCGCAAATCGGAGGAGCAGCACCTCATATTCCGCTTGGGCAGTCTGCACCCTAGTGGCATAAACATTGACTTCTCCAATTTCCGGAGCCCACGGGCTACGGACTTCTCCAATTCCCTCAGCCCTCGGGCTCCTCCTCTTAATTTCTTCTTCCTCCCCACCATCACCCCACATCAGTCTGAAGAAGGGTTTCGGCCCGAAACGTTGCCTATTCCTTCGCTCCATAGATGCTGCCTCACCCGCTGAGTTTCTCCAGCACTTTTGTCTACCAGTGAACTATACTACATTTTCCTTGATCTCCATTCCCCTTGTCTGGTTTTCACACCTTTGCGCTGGTCCTCACTCTGACAGTGGAGGAGGCCCAGGACAGAAAGGTCAGTGTGGGAATGGGAGGGGAGTTAAAGTTAAAGCATTTGATAAGGTCCCACATAGGAGATTAGTGGGCAAAATTAGGGCACATGGTATTGGGGGTAGAGTGCTGACATGGATAGAGAAGTGGTTGGCAGACAGGAAACAAGGAGTAGGGATTAACGGGTCCCTTTCAGAATGGCAGGCAGTGACTAGTGGGGTACCGCAAGGCTCGGTGCTGGGACCGCAGCTATTTACAATATACATCAATGATTTGGATGAAGGGATTCAAAATAACATTAGCAAATTTGCAGATGTCACAAAGCTGGGTGGCAGTGTGAACTGTGAGGAGGATGCTATGAGAATGCAGGGTGACTTGGACAGGTTGGGGGAGTGGGCAGATGCATGGCAGATGCAGTTTAATGTGGATAAATGTGAGGTTATCCACTTTGGTAGCAAAAACAGGAAGGCAGATTACTATCTAAATGGCGTCAAGTTGGGAAAAGGGGAAGTACAACGGGATCTGGGGGTCCTTGTTCATCAGTCTATGAAAGTAAGCATGCAGGTACAGCAGGCAGTTAAGAAAGCGAATGGCATGTTGGCCTTTATAACAAGAGGAGTCGAATATAGGAGCAAAGAGGTCCTTCTGCAGTTGTACAGAGCCCTAGTGAGACCACACCTGGAGTATTGTGTGCAGTTTTGGTCCCCTAATTTGAGGAAGGACATTCTTGCTATTGAGGGAGTGCAGCGTAGGTTTACAAGGTTAATTCCAGGGATGGCTGGACTGTCATATGCTGAGAGAATGGAGCGGCTGGGCTTGTACACTCTGGAGTTTAGAAGATTGAGAGGGGATCTTATTGAAACATATAAGATTGTTAAGGTTTTGGACACACTAGAGGCAGGAAACATGTTCCTGGTGTTGGGGGAGTCCAGAACCAGGAGCCACAGTTTAAGAATAAGGAGTAAGCCATTTAAAACGGAGACGAGGAAACATTTTTTCTCACAGAGTGGTGAGTCTGTGGAATTCTCTGCCTCAGAGGACGGTGGAGGCCGGTTCTCTGGATGCTTTCAAGAGAGAGCTAGATAGGGCTCTTAAAGATAGCGGAGTTAGGGGATATGGGGAAAGGGCAGGAACTGATTGGGGATGATCAGCTGTGATCACATTGAATGGTGGTGCTGGCTCGAAGGGGCGAATGGCCTCCTCCTGCACCTATTGTCTGTTGTCTTGTTTGGGGATACACAAAAGGCTGGAGAAACTCAGCGGGTGCAGCAGCATCTAAGGAGCGAAGGAGATAGGTGACATTTCGGGTCGAGACCCTTCTTCCTTGGGAACCGGGAGATCAGGTAGGTCCAGGCGGACTGAGCGGAGGTGTTCAGTGAAACGATCGCCCAGTCTGCGCTTGGTCTCGCCCATGTATAAGAGCCCACACCTGGAACAGCGGATACAGTAGATGAGGTTGGAGGAGGTGCAGGTGAACCTCTGCCTCACCTGAAAGGACTGTCGGGGTCCCTGGACAGAGTCGAGGGGGGGAGGTGTGGGGACAGATGTTGCATCACCTGCGGGTGCAGGGGAAGGTACCTGGGGAGGGGGTCCCCTCAACGCTGGGTCCACCTTCATTCTCAGCGGTGGCATCCATCCCCTCTGGCACCCATGTGGCCCGTCCTCGACCAGCGACCCCCTTCCTGGACCTCCTCTGCGGACCGGCCCAGAGTCCAGCCGCAGGGACTGATCCGTGTCTGACCATGGTTCACATATCTCAGCCAGGGCTTCCCCCCCCCGTGGAGATCTCAAGATATTCACTTCTATGTTCCATTCCCTGTCTGATAGCGACAAGAGACAATAGGTGCAGGAGTAGGCCATTCGGCCCTTCGAGCCAGCACCATTCAATGTGATCATGGCTGATCATCCCCAATCAGTACCCCGTTCCTGCCTTCTCCCCATATCCCCTGACTCCGCTATCTTTAAGAGCCCTATCCAGCTCTCTCTTGAAAGCATCCAGAGAACCGGCCTCCACCGCCCTCTGAGGCAGAGAATTCCACAGACTCACCACTCTCTGTGAGAAAAAGTGTTTCCTCGTCTCCGTTCTAAATGGCTTACTCCTTATTCTTAAACTGTGTGTGGCCCCTGGTTCTGGACTCCCCCAACATCGGGAACATGTTTCCTGCCTATATCGTGTCCAAGCCCTTAACAATCTTATATGTTTCAATGAGATCCCCTCTCATCCTTCTAAACCCCAGAGTGTACAAGCCCAGCCGCTCCATTCTTTCAGCCTATGACAGTCCCGCCATCCCGGGAATTAACCTGGTAAACCTACGCTGCACTCCCTCAATAGCAAGAATGTCCTTCCTCAAATTAGGGGACCAAAACTGCACACAATACTCCAGGTGTGGTCTCACTATAGAGGCTACAGTTTGCCAAAACACCACCATACCTCCCCTACCTTGTTGCAACTATGCACTGGTCCTCTGCTCCCCATGCCCACATCCGCACACCAAGCACTGAACGCTGTCCCTGCTTTGACTTCCCCAAATGCAAGATCTGAACAAAACCACTATAGTTTACTGTCCCGTGTAGCGAGGTACAGTGAGAAGCTTTTGTTGCGTGCTAACCAGTCAGCGGAAAGACAATACATGATTACAATCCAGCCGTCCACAGTGTACAGATACAGGATAAGGGAATAACGTTTAGTGCAAGGTCAAGTCCGGTCAAGGATAGTCCGAGGGTCACCAATGAGGTAGATAGTAGTTCAGGACCGCTCTCTGGGTGTGGGAGGATGGTTCAGTTGCCTGATAATAGCCGGGAAGAAAGTGCCCCTGAATCTGATATTGCCTTTTGAAACATTCGTGAGCATATTTTAGTCTAGAGATACAGCGTGGAAACAGGCCATTCGGCCCACCGAGTCTGCACTGACCAGTGATCCCCGCACACTGGGGCAAGTTACAATTTGCACTGAAGCCAATGAACCTACACACCCTGCACGTCTTTGGAGTGTGGGAGGAAACCGAAGATCTCGGAGGAAACCCACGGGGCGAACGTGCGAACTCCGGACAGACAGCGCCCAGAATCAGGAACAAACTCTGGTCTCTGGAGCTATGAGGCAGCAGCTCTATCCACTGTGCTACCATGTCAGTGGACACAGCGCAAGGGAGCAACGTGATGGCAACAAGGTCCCAGGCACACGGACCAGGTTAATTCTGTTAACTTAGGTTAATTCTGTTAATTTAGGAAGTACTGGCACTTTTGAAATATATAAAAGTGGATAAGTCTCCAGGTCCTGACAGGATATTCCCTAGGACATTGAGGGAAGTTAGTGTAGAAATAGCCAGGGAATTAACCTGGTGAATCAGTAACCAAAGATAGACACAAAGTGCTGGAGTAACTCAGCGGGGCAGGCAGCTTCTCTGGAGACAAGGAATGGGTGATGTTTTAGATCGAGACCCTGCTTCAGTCTGAAGAAGGGTCTCGACCAGAAACGTCACCCATCCCTTCTCTCCAGAGATGCTGCCTGAGTTACTCCAGCGTTTTGTGTCTATCTTGTTAGTGTAGTTTAGAGATACAGTGCGGAAACAGGCCCTTCGGCCCATCGAGTCCGCGCTGACCAGCGATCCCCGCACACTAACACTATCCTACACAAACACTCGGAGCAATTTACATTTATACCAAGGCCTATTAACCTACAAACCCGCACGTCTTTGGAGTATGGGAGGAAACCGGAGCACTCGGAGAAAACCCACGCAGGTCACAGGGAGAACGTGCAAACTCCGTACAGATAGCGCCCGTGGTCAGAGTGGAACCCGGGTCTGTGGTGCTGTGAGGCAGCAGCTCTACCCGCTGCCAGCGCCACCATCCCACAACAGCTTCCGGCTGCTCTCCCATTCCCTTGGGAATGTCGTGCAGCTGCTCCGAGACATGTTGGGCCCTGGCACCAGGAAGGCAACACACCATCCTGGAGTCTCGATACCTGCCGCAGAAACCCACAAGGTCAGAAGTGATAGGAGCAGAATTAGGCCATTTGGCCCATCAAGTCCACTCCGCCATTCAATCATGGCTGATCTATCTCTCCCTCCTAACCCCATTCTCCTGCCTTCTCCCCATAACCCCTGACACCCGCACTGATCAACAATCTATCTATCTCTGCCTTAAAAATATCCACTGATTTGTGGCGTCCACAGCCGTCTGTGGTAAAGAATCCCACAGATTTACCACCCTCTGGCTAAAGAAATTCCTCGGCAGACTCCCACAGCTATCTGGACTACACTTCTTCCCACCCTGCTTCCTGTAAGGACTCCATCCCCTATTCCCAATTCCTCCGTCTATGCCGCATCTGCTCCCAGGATGAGGTGTTCCACACCAGGGTATCGGTAATGTCCTCATTCTTCAGGGAACGGGGTTTCCCGTCCCCCATCTTAGATGAGGCTCGCACCAGGGTCTCCTCCATACCCCGTAACCCTGCTCTCTCCCCATCCCCCCACTCGCAACAAGGGCAGAGTCCCCCTAGTCCTCACCTTCCACCCCACTAGCTGTCACATACAACACATAATCCTCCGTCATTTTCGCCACCTCCAACGTGACCCCACCACTCGCCACATTTTCACCACAGCACCTCATATTCCGCTTGGGCAGTCTGCACCCTAGTGGCATAAACATTGACTTCTCCAATTTCACGTAGCCGTTGCTGTCTCCTCCCCTTCTCAGCTCTCCCTCAGCCCTCGGGCTCCTCCTCTTCCTTTCTTCTTCCCCCCCCCCCACCCTCCATCAGTCTGAAGAAGGGGTTCGGCCCGAAACATTGCCTATTTCCTTCGCTCCATAGATGCTGCCGCACCCGCTGAGTTTCTCCAGCACTTTTGTCTGCCTTCCATTTTCCATCATCTGCAGTTCCTTCTTAAAGAAATTCCTCCTCATCTCCTTCCGAAAAGAACGTCCTTCAATTCTGAGGCTGTGCCCTCTGGTCCTAGACTCTCCCACTAGTGGAAACATCCTCTCCACATCCACTCTATCCAGGCCTTTCACTATTCTGTACATTTCAATGAGGTCCCCCCCCTCATCCTTCTAAACTCCAGCGAGTACAGGCACAGCGCCAACAAACACTCATCGTAGCCAAACAGTTTTGTCTGTAACAGATGCTGCCTGACCTGCTGAGTTCCTCCAGCTCTTGCATCTTATGCCCACTCATCAACCTTCAAGTCTGATCCCCCGGTTGCCAAACACTTCAACTCCCCCTCCCATTCCCACACGGACCTTTCTGTCCTGGGCCTCCTCCACTGTCAGAGTGAGGCCCAGCGCAAATTGGAGGAACAGCACCTCATATTTCACTTGGGCAGCTCACACCCCAGCGGTACCAACATTGACTTCTCTAACTTCAAGTAGCCCCGGCATTCCCTCTCTCTCCATCCCCCCCCCTTCCCAGTTCTCCCACTAGCTTCACTCTGTTCCTGATTACATTTTACTGACTGTAGGCCTCATTGTCACCGTCCCCCACAGCCAACTATCAACTGTTCCACATTGTCTGTGATCTGTCATTTTCACACCCTCCCCTTCCATATCTCTGTGTCTCCCTCGCCCCTGACTCTCAGTCTGAAGAAGGGTCTTGACCCGAAACATCACCCATTCAGATGCTGCCTGTCCTGCTGAGTTACTCCAGCATTTTGAGTCGATCTTTAAGAGAAACATAGAAAATAGGTGCAGGAGGAGGCCATTTGGCCCTTCGAGCCAGCACTGCCATTCATTGTGATCATGGCTGATCGACCCCATCAATAACCCGTGCCTGCCTTCTCCCCATATCCCTTGACTCCACTAGCCCCTAGAGCTCTATCTAACTCTCTCTTAAATCCATCCAGTGACTTGGCCTCCACTGCCCTCTGTGGCAGGGAATTCCATAAATTCACAACTCTCTGGGTGGAAAAGTTTTTCCTCACCTCAGTCTTAAATGGCCTCCCCTTTATTCTAAGACTGTGGCCCCTGGTTCTGGACTCGCCCAACATTGGGAACATTTTTCCTGCATTTAACTTGTCCAGATCTTTTATAATTTTACTAGACTGAGTGGGACCCGTTCGGTCCCATGTTCACACGGGAGGGCTGGTCCCCCAACGCAATATTCCACCTCTCCACCAATTCCAATATTGGTGGCCAGTGGGGGGGCTTTCTAGAGCGCTGGTATGGGTGTTGTTGGCTGCAGGGACTACTGGTCTCCAGAGGGCTAGTATGGACATTGTGGGCCAAATGGATTATTGTGGTGGCAGCTCAGTCCCTCAAGCCTGATGTGCTGGCAGCTCACTCACTCACGGCTGGTGGGCTGGCAGTTGACTCGCGGCTATTCCTTGAAATTCCATTTCAAGCAGCGTGCAAGGCCACAAAATTCAAGTGCAGTTTCCTACCACTTCAAGCAGGGTGCAAGGCCACCAAATTCAAGTGCAGTCTCTTACCTCTTTGAGCAGGGTGCAAGGCCACAAAATTCAAGTGCAGTTTCCTACCACTTCAAGCAGGGTGCATGGCCACCACATTCAAATGCAGTTTCATACCATTTCATGCAGGGTGCAAGGCCACCACATTCAAATGCAGTTTCATACCACTTCAAGCAGGGTAAAACCACCATAGGACCACACAAAACACCACACTCACAGTTCAGTAGACATTCAGTGTGTTCAGTTGATTCACAGCTCAGACAGCCGTGACCTCTCCCTCCCCCATCATGCAGAGACTGTGACACACCCACACTTCCGGGTGTTATAATCCATCCCCCTCCCACCGGAAAAGGTGTGGCCTTCATGGCGTGATTCAACATTATTTAAACACTAAACACTTTTATTATTCATTGATGGGAAGAATCCTCTGCACCTGATGAGCGGAGGGGGACTGAGTAAGATGGCCAAAAATCACAGCCGTAAGTGGTAGCGTTTTATCTAAAATCAATATAGGACAAACAGGAAGTTGTCAAGTTTAGCCAAACAGCCATTTGCAGTGCATTTCCATTTCACCCCAAACCCCCCAACCCCCCACCCAAACAGCCATTTGCAGTGCATTTCCATTTCACCCCAAACCCCCCAACCCCCCACCCAAACAGCCTTTTGCAGTGCACTTTTACTTGAAACCAACCATATATTGATTTCCAAACCACATTAAGGGCACTCACAGTTGAGTAGATGTGTTTAGAGAGACACGAACCTCTCGCTTCCTCCATTTTGCAGAGACTGAGTGAGGCACACCATTTCCTGGTTTTATAGTCCCCCCCCCCCCCCCCCCCAGCAGGGGCAGCACAGAGAATGGCAAAAAATTAAAAAAACATTAATATCTCTCTGATATTTAATCGATGGGAAAAATCCTCCGGTCCCGGAAGGTGGAGGGCGGCTCTGAGTGAGGTGACCAAAAATGACGGCCGTAAGTGGTGGCGTTCTCTCGGAAATCTCAGCACAGCAAGCCAAAAGCGGCCAAGATCAGACTTTTAGTAATATAGATATGTTTCTATTAGATCCCCCCTCATCCTTCTAAACTCCAGTGAATACAAGTGTAGTCTTTTCAATCTTTCCTCATATGACAGTCCCGCCATCCCAGGGATCAATCTGGTGAACCTACGCTGCACTGCCTCAATCACAAGGATGTCCTTCCTCAAATTAGGAGACCAAAACTGTATACAATACTCCAGATGTGGTCTCACCAGAGCCCTATACAACTGCAGAAGAACCTCTTTACTCCTGTACTGAAATCCTCTTGTTATGAAGGCCAACATTCCATGAGCTTTCTTCACTGCCTGCTGTACCTGCACGCCAACTTTCAGTGACCGGTGTACAAGGACACCCAGGTCTCGCTGTACCTCCCCATTAACTAACCTAACCCCATTGAGATAATAATCTGCCCCCTTGTTTTTGCCACCAAAGTGAATAACCTCACATTTATCTATGTGCCATCAAGATATCTCGAATAGGTGTTGATGGCTTGGTTTTGTATGCGGGAGGTCGTGTCTCACAAATCGAGTTGAGTTTTTTGAAGACATGACCAAAAATGCTGATGAAGGCAGATGTTGTGTACATGGACTTTAGTAAGGCGTTCCACAAGGTGATTTTGTGAACCGACGCTGCACTGCCTCAAGGTCATGCCTCTGTGGCGATACAGAAAATCCGAGGAACACTTGACCTGAATGGTTAATATCTGCATGACAATTTGCAGGACTCTGAAGGATGAGATATATGTGCAGCAATTTCATTAGGGATAGTCAGCCCAGTTTTGTGAGTATCCAAGGTGGATGTGGGTTGAACTTTAAGCATCTATACAGACTTCAGCAAGGTCTTTGATAAGGTTCTGCATGATAGGCTGCTCTGGAAGGTTAGAAACATAGAAAATAGGTGCAGGAGGCCATTTGACCCTTCACCGCCATTCAATATGATCATGGCTGATCATCCAACCCAGTATCCTGCACCTGCCTTCTCTCCATACCCCCCTGATCCCTTTAGCCACAATGGCCACATCTAACTCCCTCGTAAATATAGCCAATGAACTGGCCTCAACTACCTTCTGTGGCAGAGAATTCCAGAGACTCGGGAACAATCTTCCTGCATCTAGCCTGTCCATCCCCTTACGAATTTTGTAAGTTTCTATAAGATCCCCCCTCAAACTTCTAAATTCTAGCGAGTACAAGCCGGGTCTATCCAGTCTTGACTCATATGAAAGTCCTGACATCCCAGGAATCAGTCTGGTGAACCTTCTCTGTACCCCCTCTATGCAAGAATGTCTTTCCTCAGATTTGGAGACCAAAACTGTACGCAATACTCCAGGTGTGGTCTCACCAAAACCCTGTACAACTGCAGTAGAACCTTCCTGCTCCTATACTCAAATCCTTTTGCTATGAATGCTAATGTACCATTTGCTTTCTTCACAGCCTGCTGCACCTGCACGCCTACTTTCAATGACTGGTGTACCATGACACCCAGGTCTCGTTGCATCTCCCCTTTTCCTAATCGGCCACCATTCAGATAATAATCTACCCTCCTGTTTTTGCTGCGAAAGTGGATAACATCACATTTATCCACATTATACTGCATCTGCCATGCATTTGCCCATTCACTCAGCCTATCCAAGTCACCCTGCAGCCTCCTAGCATCGTCCTCACAGCTAACACTGCCCCCCAGCTTAGTGTCATCCGCAAACTTGGAGATGTTGCATTCAATTCCCTCATCCAGATCATTATTATATATTGTAAATAGCTGGGGTCTCAGCACTGAGCCTTGCGGTACCCCACTAGTCACTGCCTGCCATTCTGAAAAGGACCCGTTTACTCCTACTCTTTGCTTCCTGTCTGCCAGCCAGTTCTCTATCCACATCAACACTGAACCCCCAATACCGTGTGCTTTAAGTTTGTATGCTAATCTCCTATGTGGGACCTTGTCGAAAGCCTTCTGAATGTCCAGATATAACACATCCACTGGTTCACTCTTATCCACTCTACTAGTTACATCCTCGAAAAATTCTATCAGATTTGTCAGACATGATTTACCTTTCGTAAATCCATGCTGACTTTGTCCAATGATTTCACCACTTTCCAAATGTGCTGCTATCCCATCTTTAATAACTGACTCTAGCAGTTTCCCCACTACCGATGTTAGACTAACTGGTCTGTAATTCCCCGTTTTCTCTCTTCCTTTTTAAAAAGTGGGGTTACATTAGCTACCCTCCAATCCTCAGGAACTACTCCAGACTCTAAGGAGTTTTTAAAAATTATCACTAATGCATCCACTATTTCTGTGGCTACTTCCTCGAGTACTCTGGGATGCAGCCTATCTGACCCTGGGGATTTATCGGCCTTTAATCCATTCAATTTACCTAACACCACCTCCCGGCTAACCTGGATTTCACTCAGTTCCTCCATCTTATTTGACCCCCGGTCCGCTGCTATTTCCGGCGGATTGGTTCTGTCTTCATTAAGGAAGACATAAATAAAGTAGTTATTCAATTGGTCTGCCATGTCCTTGTTCCCCATGATCAATTCTCCTGTTTCTGACTGCAAGGGACCTACATTTGTTGTAACTAATCTCTTTCTTTTCACATATCTATAAAAACATTTGCAGTCAGTTTTTATGTTCCCTGCCAGTTTTCTTTCATAATCTATTTTCCCTTTCCTAATTAAGCCCTTTGTCCTCCTCTGCTGGACTCCCAGTTTTCTCCCAGTCCTCTGGTAGGCTGCTTTTTCTGGCTACTTTGTATGCTTCATCTTTCGTTTTGACACTATCCCTGGTTTCCCTTGTTATCCACGGATGCACTACCTTCCCTGATTTATTATTTTGCCAAACTGGGATGAATAATTGTTGTAGTTCATCCATGCAGTCTTTAAATGCCTTCCATTGCATATCCACCGTCAACCCTTTAAGAATCACTTGCCGGTCTATCTTGGCCAATTCACATCTCATACCCTCAAAGTTACCTTTCTTTAAGTTCAGGACCCGTGTTTCTGAATTAATTTTGTCACTCTCCATCCTAATGAAGAACTCAACCATATTATGGTCACTCTTGCCCAAGGGGCCACGCACAAGAACACTGCTAACTAACCCTTCCTCATTACTCAATACCCAGTCTAGAGTAGCCTGCTCTCTCGTTGGTTCCACTACATGTTGGTTTAGAAAACTATCCCGCATACATTCCAAGGAATCCTCTTCCTCAGCGCCCCTGCCCATTTGATTCACCCAATCTATATGTAGATTGAACTCACCCATTATAACTGTTTTACCCTTGTTGCACGCATTTCTAATTTCCTGTTTGATGCCATCCCCAACTCCACTCCTACTGTTTAGATTACATGTGAGCCAGCTGACTGGTTAACGCAACAGTAACAGGGCCCAGCTGAGGCACACCACTGGTCACAGGCTTCCAGTCCAAGAAGCAACCTTCCACCATCACCCTCTGCATCCTTCCGTGGAGCAAATTCTCTATCCAATCTGCTACCTCTCCCATGCAACCTAACCTTCCAGAGCAGTCTAATGCGCAGAGATCGCTGGTCTGTGCAGACTCGGTGGGCCAAAGGGCCTGTTTCCGCACTGTATCTCCAAACTAAACTAGTGTGTGGGGATCGCTGGTCAGTATGGAATCAGTGGGCTGAAGGGCCTGTTTCCGCGTTGTATCTCCAATCTAAACTATGTAGAATTTCTTTAGTCACTGAGTCCACGCCGACCAGCGATCCCCGCACACACTAGCTTAGTTGAGAGATACAGCGCGGAAACAGGCCATTCAGCCCACCGGGTCTGCACCGACCAGCGATCCCCGCACACTAACACTGTCTGGACACTGGGGACAATTTACAATTACACCAAAGCCAATGAACCTACAAACCCGCACGTGTTTGGAGTGTGGGAGGAAACCGGTGCACCCAGAGAAAGCCCACGCAGGTCACGGGGAGAACGTGCGAACTCCGTACAGGCAGCACCCATGGTCGGGATGGAAGCCGGGCCTCTGGCGCTGTGAGGCAGCAGCTCTACCCGCTGAGCCACCATGCCACCAATGGGCTGACTAGAACACCACCCTGCCTGGGGTCACAGAGTGATCCAGCGTAGAAACAGGCCCTTCGGCCCAACTTGCCCACACCGGCCAACATGTCCCAGCTACACTAGTCCCACCAGCCCGCGTTTGTCCCATATCCCTCCAAACCTGTCCTATCCATGTACCTAAATGTTTATTAAATTTTGCGATAGTCCCAGCCTCAACTACCTCCTCCGGCAGCTCGTTCCATACACCCACCACCCTCTGTGTGAAAAAGTTACCCCTCGGGTTCGTATTAAATCTTTTCCCCTTCACCTTGAACCCACGTCCTCTGGTCCTCGATTCCCCTGCTCTGGGCAAGAGACTCAGTGTGTCTACCCTATCTATTCAGATTTGTGAGACACAACTTCCCACATACAAAACCAAGCCATCAACACCCATTCGAGATATCTCAATGGCATATAGATAAATGTGAGGTTATCCACTTTGGTGGCAAAAACAAGGGGGCAGATTATTATAGTAACATAGAAATTAGGTGCAGGAGTATGCCATTCGGCCCTTCAAGCCTGCACGGCCATTCATTGTGATCTTGGCTGATCATCCAACTCAGTATCCCGTACCTGCTTTCCCTCCATACCCCCTGATCCCTTTAGCCACAAGGGCCACATCTAACTTCCTCTTAACTATAGCCAATGAACTGTCCTCAACTACCCTCTGTGGCAGAGAGTTCCAGAGACCCACCACTCTCTGTGTGAAAAATGTTTTTCTCATCTCGGTCTTAAGAAATACTTTTTTCACACAGAGAGTGGTGAGTCTCTGGAACTCTCTGTCACAGAGGGTAGTTGAGGGTATCCCCATTATCTCAATGGGGTTAGGTTAGGTAAGGGGGAGGTACAGCGAGACCTGGGTGTCCTTGTACACCGGTCACTGAAAGTTGGCGTGCAGGTACAGCAGGCAGTGAAGAAAGCTCATGGATTGTTGGCCTTCATAACAAGAGGATTTCAGTATAGGAGTAAAGAGGTTCTTCTGCAGCTGTATAGGGCTCTGGTGAGACTACATCTGAAGTATTGTGTACAGTTTTGGTCTCCTAATTTGTGGAAGGACATCCTTGTGATTGAGGCAGTGCAGCGTAGGTTCACCAGATTGATCCCTGGGATGGCGGGACTGTCATATGAGGAAAGATTGAAAAGACTAGGCTTGTATTCACTGGAGTTTAGAAGGATGAGGGGGGGATCTTATAGAAACATATAAAATTATAAAAGGACTGGACAAGCTAGATGCAGGAAAAATGTTCCCAATGTTGGGCGAGTCCAGAACCAGGGGCCACAGTCTTAGAATAAAGGGGAGGCCATTTAAGACTGAGGTGAGAAAAAACGTTTTCACCCAGAGTTGTGAATTTGTGGAATTCCCTGCCACAGAGGGCAGTGGAGGCCAAGTCACTGGATGGATTTAAGAGAGAGTTAGATGGAGCTCTAGGGGCCAGTGGAGTCAAGGGATATGGGGAGAAGGCAGGCACGGGTTATTGATAGGGGATGATCACAATGAATGGCGGTGCTGGCTCGAAGGGCCGAATGGCCTCCTCCTGCACCTATTTTCTATGTTTCTATACTCCCTCTCTCCAGAGATGCTGCCTGTCCCGCTGAGTTACTCCAGCACTGACGGATTTGATAAAGGATCTCGAGGTTAATGAGCCATTAGGAGGCAGTGACCATAACATGGTCAGGTTTAATCTACAATTGGAGAGGGAGACAGGTAGATTGGAGGTGTCACTGTTACAGTTGAATAAAGGGGACTATGAGGGAGGAGCTGGCCAAAGTTGACTGGAAAGATACACTAGCAGGGATGACAGTGGAACAACAATGGCAGGTGTTTCTAGGAATAATACAGAAGGTGCAGGATCAGTTCATTCCTAGGAGGAAGAAAGATTCCAAGGGGAGAAAGGGACGACCGTGGCTGACAAGGGGAAGTCAGGGACAGTATAAACATTAAAGACAAGAAGTACAACGTAGCAAAGATGAGCGGGAAGCAAGAGGATTGGGTAATGTTTAAAGAGCAACAGAAGATAACCAAAAAGACAATACAGGGAGAAAAGATGAGGCACGATGGTAAGCTAGCCAAGAATATAAAGCAGGATAGTAAAAGCTTCTTTAGGTATGTGAAGAGGAAAAAAATAGTTAAGACCAAAGTAGGACACTTGAAAACCGAAAGAGGTGAATTTATTATGGGGAACAAGGAAATGGCAGATGAGTTGAACGGGTACTTTGGATCTGTCTTCACTAAGGAGGACACAAACAATCTTCCTGATATAGTCGTGGCCAGAGGATCTGGGGTGACGGAGGAACTGAATGAAATCCACATTAGGCAGGAAATGGTGTTGGATAGACTGATGGGACTGAAGGCTGATCAATCCCCAGGGCCTGATGGTCTGCATCCCAGGGTACTTAAGGAAGTGGCTCTAGAAATCGTGGATGCATTGGTGATAATTTTCCAATGTTCTATGGACTATTACAATGGGGACATCATGCTTGATTAATCTTCTGGAATTTTTTGAAGATGTAACTAGGAAAATGGACAAGGGAGAGCCAGTGGATGTAGTGTACCTGGACTTTCAGAAAGCATTTGATAAGGTCCCACATAGGAGATTAGTGGGCAAAATTAGGGCACATGGTATTGGGGGTAGAGTGCTGACATGGATAGAGAAGTGGTTGGCAGACAGGAAACAAAGAGTGGGGATTAAAGCTGGGTGGCAGTGTGAACTGTGAGGATGCTATGAGAATGCAGGGTGACTTTGACAGGTTGGGTGAGTGGGCAGATGCATGGCAGATGCAGTTTAATGTGGATAAATGTGAGGTTATCCACTTTGGTAGCAAAAACAGGAAGGCTGATTACTATCTAAATGGCGTCAAGTTGGAAAAAGGGGAAGTACAACGGGGGTCCTTGTACATCAGTCTATGAAAGTAAGCATGCAGGTACAGCAGGCAGTGAAGAAAGCAAATGGCATGTTGGCCTTTATAACAAGAGTATAGGAGCAAAGAGGTCCTTCTGCAGTTGTACAGAGCCCTAGTGTGACCACACCTGGAGTATTAGCTACAGTTTTGGTCCCCTAATTTGAGGAAGGACATTCTTGCTATTGAGGGAGTGCAGCGTAGGTTCACCAGGTTAATTCCCGGGATGGCGGGTCTGTCGTATGCTGAGAGAATGGAGCGGCTGGGCTTGTACACTCTGGAGTTTAGAAGGATGAGAGGGGATCTCATTGAAACATATAAAATTGTTAAGGGCTTGGACACGCTAGAGGCAGGAAACATGTTCCCGATGTTGGGGGAGTCCAAAACCAGGGGCCACACACAGTTTAAGAATAAGGAGTAATCCATTTTGAACGGAGACGAGGAAACACTTTTTCTCACAGAGAGTGGTGAGTCTGTGGAATTCTCTGCCTCAGAGGGCGGTGGAGGCCGGTTCTCTGGATGCTTTCAAGAGAGAGCTAGATAGGGCTCTTAAAGATAGCAGAGTCAGGGGATATGGGGAGAAGGCAGGAACGGGGCACTGATTGGGGATGATCAGCCATGATCACATTGAATGGAGGTGCTGGCTCGAAGGGGCGAATGGCCTCCTCCTGCACCTATTGTCTCTCTTCTGCTCAGAAATATATCGCCCCTTCAAACCATGCTGGGACCGGCCGGCGATTTTTTAAACCGTAACTTTATTTAAACAAAAACAAGGTGGAAAACGCAAATACTGTATGCAAGGCAAGATCCGAATCGACGTGTAAACGCTGCCGTTCCTCGCTCCAGGACCACCAAGAGCTCGCAGTGTTCGCTGGAGGTTGAGCCGATGTTCGTTTTCCCACCAACGTGTCCACAAAAGTCCACCAGAGGCAGTGTGGCGGGGGGGGGGGGGGGGGAGTCAATATGCCCCATTGTAATCATGCATAATCTTTCCGCTGGCTGGTTAGCACACAACCAAAGCTTTCCGCTATAGCTCGGTAGAATAAACTATAGTGAAAGGTCTGCACCCATTCCTTCTCTCCAGAGATGCTTCCTGACCCGCTGAGTTACTCCAGCACTTTGTACCTGTCCACGTTCTCCACAGAGATGCTGCCTGTCTGACCCGCTGAGTTACTCCAGCACTTTGTACCTGTCCACGTTCTCCACAGAGATGCTGCATGTCTGACCCGCTGAGTTACTCCAGCACTTTGTACCTGTCCACGTTCTCCACAGACATGCTGCATGTCTGACCCGCTGAGTTACTCCAGCACTTTGTACCTGTCCACGTTCTCCACAGACATGCTGCATGTCTGACCCGCTGAGTTACTCCTGCACTGTGTGTCTGTCTTCGGTTTAAATCAGTATCCGCAGTTCCTTCCCGCACATAAACCGAATCATTCCCCTGTGATAAGATGTAACTGACCTGGAATGTTGTACGAATTCTCCCAACAGTGGCTCCCCAACCTATCGAATGCCAAGTCCATAAGTGATAGGAACAGGCTGTTCGGCCCATCAAGTCTACTCCGCCATTCAATCATGGCCGATCTATCTCTCCCTCCTAACCCCATTCTCCTGCCTTCTACCCATAACCCCTGACACCCGCACTAATCAACAATCTATCTATCTCTGCCTTAAAAATATCCACTGACTTGTGGCCTCCACAGCCGTCTGTGGCAAAGAATCCCACAGATTCACCACCCTCTGGCTAAAGAAATTCCTTCTCATCTCCATCCTAAAGGAACGTCCTTTAATTCTGAGGCTATTCCCTCTGGTCCTAGACTCTCCCACTAGTGGAAACATCCTCTCCACATCCACTCTATCCAGGCCTTTCACTATTCTGTACGTTTCAATGAGGTCCCCCCTCATTCTTCTAAACTCCAGTGAGTATAGCGTACCAGAGGAATCGAATATAGGAGCAAAGAGGTCCTTCTGCAGTTGTACAGAGCCCTAGTGAGACAACGCCTGGAGTATTGTGTGCAGTTTTGGCCTGTTGGCCTTTATAACAAGAGGAGTTGAGTATAGGAGCAAAGAGGTCCTTCTGCAGTTGTACAGGGCCCTAGTGAGACCACACCTGGAGTATTGTGTACAGTTTTGGTCCCCTAATTGCAGATGCTGCTTTGAACTGAAGGTAGACACACAATGCTGGAGTAACTCAGCGGGACAGGCAGCATCTCTGGAGAGAAGGAATGGTGACATTTCGGTTATTCCAACATCTCTGGATAGTACGGTAGAATTTTATTTATCCCAGGCGGATCAATTTCCTTCCTGGGATATGTACAGTTCTATCGTATTCTTAAGGGATTGGACGGGCTAGATGTAGGAAAAATGTTCCCGATGTTGGGGGAGTCCAGAACCAGGGGTCACACAGTTTAAGAATAAGGGGTCGGCCATTTAGGACTGAGATGAGGAAAAGCTTTTTTACCCAGAGAGTTGTGAATCTGTGGAATTCTCTGCCATTGACGGCAGTGGAGGCCGATTCGCTGGATGTTTTCAAGAGTTAGATTTAGCTCTGAGGGCTAACGGAGTCAGGGGATATGGGGAGAAGGCAGGAATGGGGTACTGATTGTGGATGATCAGCCACGATCACATTGAATGGTGGTGCTAGCTTGAAGGGCCGAATGGCCTCCTCCTGCACCTTTCCTCCGTATTGTATTCCCAGAAATGCTGCCTGATCCGCTGAGTCAGTCTAGATTTTTGTGTCTATCTTTGGCTAATCAAGCATCAATCTCTCTCTGCCTTAAAGATGTCCATTGACTTGGCCTCCACAGCCATCTGTGGCAATGGATTCATTGCCTAATGGTTTGTAGAGTGGGCAGTGATGTGGGGTGTGTTTGGAGATGACAGAGTAACTCAACGGGACGGGCAGCATCTCAGAAGGAACATGGAGGTGCAGCAGGCAGTGAAGAAAGCGAATGGCATGTTGGCCTTCATGGTGAAAGGGTTTGGGTCTAGGAGCAAGGAGGTCCTACTGCAGGGCCCTGGTGAGACCACACCTGGAGTATTGTGTGCAGTTTTGGTCCCCTAATTTGAGGAAGGACATTCTTGCTATTGAGGGAGTGCAGCGTAGGTTTACAAGGTTAATTCCCGGGATGGCGGGACTGTCATATGCTGGGAGAATGGAGCGGCTGGGCTTGTACACTCTGGAGTTTAGAAGGATGAGAGGGGGTCTTATTGAAACATATAAGATTGTTAAGGGTTTGGGCACGCTAGAGGCAGGAAACATGTTCCCGATGTTGGGGGAGTCCAGAACCAGGGGCCACACACAGTTTAAGAATAAGGGGTCGGCCATTTAGGACTGAAATGAGAACATTTTTTTCACCAAGAGAGTTGTGAATCTGTGGAATTCTCTGCCTCAGAAGGCAGTGGAGGCCGATTAACTGGATGTTTTCAAAAGAGAGTTAGATTTAGCTCTGAGGGCTAATGGAATCAAGGGATATGGGGAGAAAGCAGGAACGGGGTACTGATTGTGGATGATCAGCCGTGATCACATTGAATGGGCTCGAAGGGCCGAATGGCCTACTCCTGCACCTATTTTTCTATGTTTCTGTTAAACATATCCACTGATGACATTAGACAATAGGTGCAGGAGTAGGCCATTCGGCCCTTCGAGCCAGCACCACCATTCAATGTGATCATGGCTGATCATCCCCAATCAGTACCCGTTCCTGCCTTCTCCCCATATTCCCTGACTCCGCTATCTTTAAGAGCCCTATCTAGCTCTCTCTTGAAAGTATCCAGAGAACCTGCCTCCACCGCCCTCTGAGGCAGAGAATTCCACAGACTCACCACTCTCTGTGAGGAGAAATTCCTCCTCATCTCCTTCCTAAAGGAACGACCTTTAATTCTGAGGCTGCGCCCTCTGGTCATCGACTCTCCCACGAACGGGTCGAGACCCTTCTTCAGACTGGTTGGGGATAAGGGAAACGAGAGATATAGACGGTGATGTGGAGAGATAAAGAACAATGAATGAACGATGTGGAAACAAGTAACGATGATACAGGAAACAGGCCGTTGTTAGCTGTTTGTGGGTGAGAACGAGAAGCTGGTGCGACTTGGGTGGGGGAGGGATGGAGAGAGAGGGAATGCCGGGGCTACTTGAAGTTAGAGAAGTCAATGTTGGTACCGCTGGGGTGTGAGCTGCCCAAGTGAAATATGAGGAGCTGTTCCTCCAATTTGCGCTGGGCCTCACTCTGACAGTGGAGGAGGCCCAGGACAGAAAGGTCCGTGTGGGAATGGGAGGGGAGTTGAAGTGTTTGGCAGCCGGGGGATCAGACTTGAAGGTTGATGAGTGGGCATAAGATGCAAGTGCTGGAGGAACTCAGCAGGTCAGGCAGCATCTGTACAGACAAAACTGTTTGCCTACGATGAGCTTTTGTCAGCGCTGGGCCTGTACTCGCTGGGGTTTAGAAGGATGGGGGGGAACCTCATTGAGACGTACAGAATAGTGAAAGGCCCGGATAGAGTGGATGTGGAGAGGATGTTTCCACTAGTGGGAGAGTCTAGGACCAGAGGGCACAGCCTCAGAATTAAAGGACGTTCCTTTAGGAAGGAGTTGAGGAGGAAATAGAGAGAGTACAGAGGAGATTTACTAGAATGTTGCCTGGGTTCCAGCAACTAAGTTACAGAGAAAGGTTGAACAAGATAGGTCTTTATTCTTTGGAGCGCAGAAGGTTAAGGGGGGACTTGATAGAGGTGTTTAAAATGATGAAAGGGATAGACAGAGTTGACGTGGATAAGCTTTTCCCATTGAGAGTAGGGAAGATTCAAACACGAGGACATGATTTGAGAATTAAGGGACAGAAGTTTAGGGGTAACATGAGGGGGAACTTCTTTACTCAGAGAGTGGTGGCTGTGTGGAATGAGCTTCCAGTGGAAGTGGTGGAGGCAGGTTTGATTTTATCATTCATAAGTAAACTGGATAGGTATATGGACGGTAAGGGAATGGGAGTTATGGTCTGAGTGCAGGTAGATGGGACTAGGTGAGAGTAAGTGTTCGGCACGGACTAGAAGGGCCGGGATGGCCTGTTTCCGTGCTGGAATTGTTATAGGGTTATAAGTAGGGACCAGACCCAAAACACCACCTGCCCATTCCAAGCTCTCTCCATGGCTGCTGCCTGACCCACTGAGTACACATGTTGGTGAGGGTGGAGTGGCCATGAGGGGAGGGGGGCAATGGAATAGAGCTCCCCCCCCCTCCCCATCTTGTGAACAAGGTGAACAGGTGAGTGTGGGTTGGGGAGGAGGTGGTCAACATGGGTGTCTCTTTGCTTCCCCCCCCCCACCCCCCACAGGGTCAAGGTCCTTCTGCAGTTGTACAGGGCCCTAGTGAGACCACACCTGGAGTATTGTATGCAGTTTTGGTCCCCTAATTTGAGGAAGGACATTCCTGCTATTGAGGGAGTGCAGCGTAGGTTTACAAGGTTAATTCCCGGGATGGCGGGACTGTCATATGCTGAGAGAATGGAGCGGCTGGGCTTGTACACTCTGGAGTTTAGAAGGATGAGAGGGGATCCATTGAAACATATAAGATTGTTAAGGGCTTGGACACGCTCGAGGCAGGAAACATGTTCCCGATGTTGGGCGAGTCCAGAACCAGGGGCCACACACAGTTTAAGAATAAGGGGTCGGCCATTTAGAACGGAGACGAGGAAACACTTTTTCTCACAGAGAGTGGTGAGTCTGTGGAATTCTCTGCGGTGGAGGCCGGTGGAGGCCGGTTCTCTGGATGCTTTCAAGGGAGAGCTAGATAGGGCTCTTAAAGATAGCGGAGTCAGGGGAGAAGGCCGGGGTACTGATTGGGGATGATCAGCCATGATCACAGTGAATGGCAGTGCTGGCTCGAAGGGCTGAATGGCCTCCTCCTGCACCTATTGTCGAGTCCAATGCAACTCTGTCCACACTGTCGGAAAGATCTGGAGATGCTGGCTTAAATTGAAGGAGGACACAAAAATGCTGGAGTAACTCGGTGACAGGCAGCATCTCTGGAGAGAAGGAACGGAACTCTGGAGAAAAGGCCCACTCCTGCACCTATTGTCCATTGTTTATTGTCCAGTGGTGTGTGGAGGGGGTGTGTGGAGGGGGTGTGTGTGGAGGGGGTGTGTGTGGAGGGGGTGTGTGTGGAGGGGGTGTGTGGAGGGGGTGTGGGGAGGGGGGGTGTGTGGAGGGGGTGTGTGGAGGGGGTGTGTGTGGAGGGGGTGTGTGTGGAGGGGGTGTGTGTGGAGGGGGTGTGTGTGGAGGGGGTGTGTGTGGAGGGGGTGTGTGGAGGGGGTGTGTGGAGGGGGTGTGTGGAGGGGGTGTGTGGAGGGGGTGTGTGTGGAGGGGGTGTGTGGAGGGGGTGTGTGTGGAAGGGGTGTGTGTGGAGGGGGTGTGTGTGGAGGGGGTGTGTGTGGAGGGGGTGTGTGTGGAGGGGGTGTGTGTGGAGGGGGTGTGTGGAGGGGGTGTGTGTGGAGGGGGTGTGTGTGGAGGGGGGGTGTGTGGAGGGGGGGTGTGTGGAGGGGGTGTGTGGAGGGGGTGTGTGTGGAGGGGGTGTGTGTGGAGGGGGTGTGTGTGGAGGGGGTGTGGGGAGGGGGTGTGGGGAGGGGGGGTGTGTGGAGGGGGTGTGTGGAGGGGGTGTGTGTGGAGGGGGTGTGTGGAGGGGGTGTGTGTGGAGGGGGTGTGTGTGGAGGGGGTGTGTGTGGAGGGGGTGTGTGTGGAGGGGGTGTGTGTGGAGGGGGTGTGTGGAGGGGGTGTGTGTGGAGGGGGTGTGTGGAGGGGGTGTGTGGAGGGGGTGTGTGGAGGGGGTGTGTGTGGAGGGGGTGTGTGTGGAGGGGGTGTGTGTGGAGGGGGTGTGTGTGGAGGGGGTGTGTGTGGAGGGGGTGTGTGTGGAGGGGGTGTGTGTGGAGGGGGTGTGTGGAGGGGGTGTGTGGAGGGGGTGTGTGGAGGGGGTGTGTGGAGGGGGTGTGTGTGGAGGGGGTGTGTGGAGGGGGTGTGTGTGGAAGGGGTGTGTGTGGAGGGGGTGTGTGTGGAGGGGGTGTGTGTGGAGGGGGTGTGTGTGGAGGGGGTGTGTGTGGAGGGGGTGTGTGGAGGGGGTGTGTGTGGAGGGGGTGTGTGTGGAGGGGGGGTGTGTGGAGGGGGGGTGTGTGGAGGGGGTGTGTGGAGGGGGTGTGTGGAGGGGGTGTGTGGAGGGGGTGTGGGGAGGGGGTGTGTGTGGAGGGGGTGTGTGGAGGGGGTGTGTGTGGAGGGGGTGTGTGTGGAGGGGGTGTGTGGAGGGGGTGTGTGGAGGGGGTGTGTGGAGGGGGTGTGGGGAGGGGGTGTGTGTGGAGGGGGTGTGTGTGGAGGGGGTGTGTGTGGAGGAGGTGTGTGTGGAGGGGGTGTGTGTGGAGGGGGTGTGTGGAGGGGGTGTGTGGAGGGGGTGTGTGTGGAGGGTGTGTGTGTGGAGGGGGTGTGTGTGGAGGGGGTGTGTGTGGAGGGGGTGTGTGGAGGAGGTGGGGAGGGGGTGTGGGGAGGGGGGTGTGGAGTGTGTGGGGAGGGGGTGTGTGTGGAGGGGGTGTGTGTGGAGGGGGTGTGTGTGGAGGGGGTGTGTGTGGAGGGGGTGTGTGTGGAGGGGGTGTGGGGAGGGGGGTGTGGGGAGGGGGTGTGGAGGGGGTGGGGAGGGGGTGTGGGGAGGGGGTGTGGGGAGGGGGTGTGTGTGGAGGGGGTGTGTGTGGAGGGTGTGTGTGTGTGGAGGGTGTGTGTGTGTGGAGGGGTGTGTGGGGAGGGGGTGTGTGTGGAGGGGGTGTGTGGAGGGGGTGTGTGGAGGGGGTGTGGGGAGGGGGTGTGTGGAGGGGGTGGGGAGGGGGTGTGTGGAGGGGGTGTGTGGAGGGGGTGTGTGGAGGGGGTGTGGGGAGGGGGTGTGTGTGGAGGGGGTGTGGGGAGGGGGTGTGTGTGGAGGGGGGGTGTGTGGAGGGGGTGTGTGGAGGGGGTGTGTGTGGAGGGGGTGTGGGGAGAGGGTGTGGGGAGAGGGTGTGTGGAGGGGGTGTGTGGAGGGGGTGTGTGGAGGGGGTGTGTGGAGGGGGTGTGTGGAGGGGGTGTGTGGAGGGGGTGTGTGGAGGGGGTGTGGAGGGGGTGTGGAGGGGGTGTGGAGGGGGTGTGGAGGGGGTGTGTGGAGGGGGTGTGTGGAGGGGGTGTGGAGGGGGTGTGTGGAGGGGGTGTGGAGGAGGTGGGGGAGGGTGTGTGGAGGGGGTGTGTGGGGGGGGTGTGTGGAGGGGGTGTGTGGAGGGGGTGGGGTGGGGGTGTGTGGGGGGGTGTGTGGAGGGGGTGTGTGGAGGGGGTGTGTGGAGGGGGTGTGTGGATGGGGTGTGTGGAGGGGGTGTGGGGAGGGGGTGTGGGGAGGGGGTGTGTGGAGGGGGTGGGGAGGGAGTGTGTGGAGGGGGTGTGGGGAGGGGGTGTGGGGAGGGGGTGGCATGTGGGGTGGGGGAGCAGGGGGGGTGTGTGGGGGAGGGGGGTGTTAGTGTTGGGTCAGCCTCCCCCCAGCGCCCGCATCACAAGGACATTGGGGTGAGTTCGTGCCCGCCCCCCCCTCCTGCCCTCTTGCGGGCGTTGCCGGCAGCCTGTGCCGCTGCAGCGGTGCAGTACTCCTGCAGGTTGTGCCGCAGAGCCACCAGTGCGGAGCCCAGGCATGCACGGTTGGGTGCCAGTGCGCCGCCGGGCATGTGGAAGAGCAGCGTTGCCACTGCCGCCAGGCCGTCCTCGGTGGGCTCCAGGGTGAGGGGGCCGGGCTTGGTGGCGCCGGCGCCGGTGGCGGAGGTGGTGGTGGAGGAGGAGGATCCGCCGGTGAGGTGGCCGTGCCGACGGGTGCGAGCCGTGGACGCCGGCATGGCCACCGACGGCGTTGGGACCGGCGCGGCAGACGTGGGCTCCAGGTAGACGGTGAGCCGGGCAAACGGGCGGCTGGCCATCTTGTCCATCTCCTGCAGCTGCCGCCGGTGCTCGCGCCGTTCCTCCGCGCTCTGCTTGGCCTTCCAGAGGAGCACGCAGGCGGCCAGGAAGAGGAAGAAGCAGGAGAAGAAGACGCTGAAGAAGACAAACAGGTCGATGTGGGCCTGGTCTTGCCGGAAGAAGAGCAGCCCCTGGGTCTCTCCAGCTGCCGCCGCCGTGCCCAGCAGCGCCAGGAAGAAGCGCTGGGTCTTCAGGGCGTGCCGCTGGTACGGGAAGGTCACCACCAGCCTCTCCCGCAGGGCCCGCACCACCAGCACCGTCCGCGGGCGCACCACCGTCACGTAGGTGGTCAGTCCCTCGGCACGCCGCTCCACCACGCCCTCCACCGGCTGGCTGACGTTCACCGCGCGCCGACGTCTCTCCGGTCCCGTCTGCCGCCGGCGCCGCAGGCTCTCCCCGCCCGTCCCCGTCCCCGCCTGGCCCGCGCCGGTCAGCACCAGCCTGTGCCGGCCGGTCAGCGGCTCCACCCACACGGCGAAGGAGGAGTGCGAGTCGGACAGGTAGACGTCCAGCTGGCCAAACGTGACGTCCACGGTGATGCGGATGTCCACGTTGGTGAACTTGGGCTGCACGGCGAAGAAGACGGAGCGGCCGGACGCCAGGTTGCGGATCCGCGGCTCGTGGTAGCAGTTGCTCTGGGACGTGGGGTCGAAGCAGTACTCCTGCTCCACCGTGATCTGCCGGTAACATTGGCCTCCCTGCGTCGGGTTCCCCAGGAAATTCTCCTTGCAACGGGCACACTGTGCCGCAGCGGGGGGGGGGGGGGGGGGAGAGAGGGGGGGGAGAGAGAGAGGGTGGGGGGGAGAGAGAGTGGGGGAGAGGGTGGGGGGGAGAGAGAGAGGGAGGGGGAGAGAGAGAGAGAGGGTGGGGGGGAGACAGAGAGGGTGGGGGAGAGAGAGAGAGGGTGGCGGAGAGAGAGAGAGGGTGGGGGAGAGAGGGTGGGGGAGAAAGAGAGAGACAGAGAGAAGGGGGTGCAGAGAGAGAGAGAGAGAGGGTAGGGAGAGAGAGGGTGGGGGAGAGGGTGGGGGAGAGAGAGGGTGCGGGAGAGAGAGGGTGGGGGAGAGAGAGGGTGGGGGAGAGGGAGGGGGAGAGGGTGGGGGAGAGGGTGGGGGAGAGAGAGGGTGGGGGAGAGAGAGGGTGGGGGAGAGAGAGGGTGGGGGGGAGAGAGGGTGGGGGGGAGAGAGGGAGGGGGAGAGGGAGGGGGAGAGGGTGGGGGAGAGGGAGGGTGGGGGAGAGAGAGGGTGGGGGAGAGAGAGGGTGGGGGAGAGAGAGGGTGGGGGAGAGAGAGGGTGGGGGAGAGAGAGGGTGGGGGAGAGAGAGGGTGGGGGGGGAGAGAGGGTGGGGGGGAGAGAGGGTGGGAGAGAGGGGGGGGAATGTGAGAGAGAGAGAGGATGGGGGGGAGAGAGAGAGAGAGAGAGAGGGAGACAGAGAGAAGGGGGTGCAGAGAGAGAGAGAGAGGGTTGGGGGAGAGGGAAAGGGAGAGAGAGGGTGGGGGGGAGAGAGGGGGACAAGAGGAACGTTGTTGAGAGAACCAGCATGATACAGTTTGATTGTAATCACGTCCAGTCCTTCTGCTGCTTACACGCAACAAAAAAGCTAGTTAACAGTTTAGTTCAGATATACAGCGCGGAAACAGGCCCTTCGGCCCGCCCAGTCGGTGCCGACCAGCAATCCCCGCACACTAACACTATCCTACACACACTCGGGGCAATTTACAATTAACCTACAAACC